>JBBPCZ010120869.1:0-10127 GCA_037974445.1 Brycinus macrolepidotus | reverse complement strand
CAACCAGTTAATAGGAGTCAGACCTGCACTGTTACAGATTCTTTACTCTTAGAAAGGAAACTGGCTTTATTTCACATGTTTTCATTTATAGTTGTTCGCTCAACAACTCTCCAGAGTTTAACAAGAATAAAAATCTGCAGATTGAATGGATAAGTATTAAAAATCTGTAGTGTAAATGGATTATGAAGTTCTGCTTTAAACTGGAGGATTCTGATTTTGGATGGTCTGTTTTGTGTGGGCGTCACAGCAGCATCAGAACCGACACATTTATGCACAAAGAAACAGTGTCTTTAGTGTTTGTACCACAGTAAATATAAATAACATTTAATACGTGTAATATTGTGATGTTTTTACATTGAATCTTTTTATACCAAACAATGTAAAATTATGGATATTAAGATAATAAAGGTTTATCTTAGTCCCAGAGTGGGGAAATTTGCATTGCTATGGCAGAAAAGTGAACAGAACAAAGTTAAGAGCAGTAAAAACAATACAATAAAAGCTATACAACAGTGAAATTAAGGACGGTTAAGTTTTATTGAAAAATTTGCCTGATAAATGTGTGGGCAGACTGATCTCAGGTCAACAGAGCTAAATGTGGCTAAATGTTAAGTGGTAAAAATGAATGACCCTTCTTGGTGAGCTGAGCCAAATGGTCGTCACTAAAAAGAGCGGAGCTCTCATCACTAAGCCCCTGGTTTATGGTCAGGCCGTGTTGGTCTCCTCCACTGATTCTTCATTGGTTTGGTGGACAGGTTACCGCTGTCCTCGTGCTGAGTGTCAGGTGGTTGAACACACCTGGGGAAAACTCCAGAAACACACAGCCAAACACCCAGGTGAGCAGCATATTTTAGTCGACTGTTTCCTTTCTGGTTGCCAAGTGCTTTTTTTAAGCATCTTTGATTTGTCTTTTCTGCAGCCAAGTTCACGTGCGGGACGTGTAAGAAGTCGTTCAGTAAGCGTGATGCTCTGCGGCGGCACCGTCGGACCCACGCCCTGCAGAAGCCCGTCCTGCTGTGCCCGAGCGAAGGCTGCCAGGCGTACTTCTCCACCACCTTCAACCTGCAGCACCACATCCGCAAAGTCCACCTCAAGCTCCTCCCGCACACCTGCTCCTTCCCCGGCTGCACCAAGGCCTTCGCCATGCGAGTGAGTCATGTCTAAACTTTGACCTTTTTAAAGATGGTTGAGAGTGTTTGGTGTGAAACGGTTGAGTGTAGAGATTCAGATTTCTTTCCAGTGGAGGTGAATGGAACCAGACGTCTCCAACACAAATCCAGCTGTTTTATTTTCCATCACCCCCCAGTGAAGCTCCACAAGTGTTTATATGGATGTTGATGTAAAATTGTGAATCAGAACTAAATCACTTTTCTTTGGGGATTATTTTGCCTCAACGCCCCGCATGTATCCCTCCGCCATAAATGGTTTCGTTTTAGGACCGAAAGCTTCTCAGAACATTTGGAGAACGTCTCAGGCATCAGGCGGTGCAACCACAATTTTGTGGAATAATTTTCTGAGGAGTTTTTAGGGGCAGATGTCTGGTTCCATTTTTTTTTTCCCACTTTTCACACCAAACCCACTCTGAATCACTGTGTTTACATCTTGAACACTTATTTATGCTGAATTTTTCAAAATTAAATGGTTAGGCTCTCACATACCCAGCCAAGATGCCAGTGATACATATGCATAAACAATTGTTCATCCAAATGCTTTTTCTACAGTTGACTACACATCCAGTCTTCACACCTGAGTAAATCATTCTGAAAGTGTGTAGCATGCTTATTTATTGTACTTAATTCACTTTCCAGTCTTAAGCCGCTTCCAGTCTTAAGCAAAATGATCCGTAAATGGGATGTTCTACTCGATAAAAAGCGTGAACAGGATGATTAACCCTAATGTTCTTAATGTGAAAGTTTTCTAGTGTGTATTCTGCGTTTTGTCTAAGGTTTTGTCTCTTCTAACAGGAGAGCTTGGCCCGCCACCTGCTTCGCCACGACCCAGATGCCGGCAAGCTGAAGGTAATAACCCATATTTTCACCAGTCATGCCTTTACACAGCAAAAGTGTTCAGGATTTGATACAGTACTGAGTGTCGGTAGTTAATCTGGATTTGAGTACTGAGCACCTGCTGCAGTCTCTCTCAAACCCACCTGAAGAACCATCATTCATTCTTCATTAAACTCTTAAGCACTACCATTTTTGTGAATGTGAATAAAGCTCTCTGAACTGCTGCTCTGTATGGAAGGTGCTGTTTTACCACTTTAGACTGGGGTTATACAGCTGACCTGTGTTTAAGCTGAGACTGTCCGTGTCTGTACTGCATTCTGACCATCTGGAGTTTGATTCTAAAGGTTTTCCTCAGAGACCCTACAGCTAAAGGCAGGGAAGCAGGTGTATTTTTAGTGTCTGAAGGTCACGCTATTCAAAAAATAAGCCTCAGGCCTGTGAACATGCTAATTACTGACCTGGCCTTGTTTAAAGGAATAGTTTTGCAAAAAAAACAAAAAAAAAAAAAAATTCAGTCCAACCCCCCTCCACCACAGTCCAAAACATGCTGTCTGAAGTTTGCTTCTTTAGTTTTAGCACTATAGCTTTAAGGCTAATGTAGCTTAAGCACAATGTAGCCTAAGTGTTTATACTTCATTAGTAAGGCCTAAAGCATCCCCCAAAACCCCTTAGTGCTGCAGCATATGGCTAAAGTAGCTCACAATGGAAGCTTAGGCCTTTGGTCTTTTGTTTGACTTCCTATTTTATGTAAAGCGACATTGGGTTTCTTGAAACGTGCTGTTATTACAGCCCACTGCTTAGTGCTGCAGTTAACAAGTGCTTATACTCCAAAGCTATGAGGCTAATGTTGCAAATAGGGGTTTATAATTCATTAGTAGGGCCTAAAGCTATGAGGCTAATGGAGCTAAGAACTGCTTATACCCCACCAGTTAGCACTGGAGCTAATATAGCTAACAAGTATTGGAAGCTTATTGACTACCAGCTTTCATGAAGCATATTCTGTAGAGTCCTACATTTCTCAGACCTGTAGTTTCTACATGCATCTGTTTACAGTGTCTTTGTGTCAAACCCCTCAAGCCACTCTGTTGTAAAGATAAAGATATTTTGAGGAGAAAGTGAGATTTAGGAATGCTCAGCTCTGAGTTGAACACCCTCCAGACTTTGAAGATTTCCCAGTTAAGAGGGCCTTTAAATTATTTTTCCTAGTCAGGCTGGAAATGGAGTTGAGTTCTAGTGGAACATGGTGTAAGCTTCCGTTATTAACTACTTTATCCTCGCAGCTGCAGTGCTAACTGGACGATAAGTGCTTTTTAGCTCTGTTAGCCTCATAGTTCCAGTGCTAAAGCTATAGACCTGCATGCACCAATTACATTTTGGCTTTCACTAAATTTGGCTTAAGGGGGGAAAATGACCCCATTTAGTGTTTATACCTTTCATCACTGGGAGCTGATGTGGAATTACTTCAATTAATTCAATGACTTTAAATTGAACAAAACAGTAGGAGACTCAAATTAAAGGAAATTTCAGAATAAGACTCTTCCGTCTAGCCTGTTTCTCCTAAACAGAACTGAACTCAGTTTAACATCAATATGAGATTCTGACCATTTTCTCCCACTTAAGTTCAGCTCCTGAGAAAGAGCTTCCTCTAATCTCAGCCAGATCCCAGTTTAAGATCTTAAAATTAAATTTCTTTTAGTGGCAAGTAAGAATTCAGACTTAAGAACAGACTGAAGGTGGGAAGTCTAGAGGGGTTGCACACTGTTTTATTTAAAAAAAAAAAAAAAAAAAGCCAGAAAATCCTGAAAGGGAATAAGATGTATTTTAACTGACTTGACTGTTAGATTAGTCTAGTTTTAAGAATTTACCATAATTCTAGTACCACTTTTTTACTGTTTCACAGGGATTTTTTAGCAGTGCAGGGGTCAGGTTTTGATCATGCTAATTCTAACATAACCCATGTGTTCTGCAGCAGCGTCACAAGCGCAGCAGTAAGAGCTGGCAGAAGCGTTTGGCGGGCCACGCCCAGCGCCCCCTGGTGGAGGACAACCTGCGGAGGCTATTTGCGATGCGCATGCGTGTCTCCCGCAAGGCCAAAGTTGAGGCCAACCTGTCCGGCCTGTTCAACGAGCGCAAAATCCCCCGCCACGTGGACCCAGAGGTCAACCTGCGTGACCTCTTCAACATTAAACCCCCTCAGAAGGTCAAGGGTTAGGGGCTCCGTATCCTGTAGGCCCATGTGAGTTTTGAGTTATCCTGCAGTTTGTCAGAAAATGTTTGTTTTTGGAAAACAGAATTTTAGTTGTAGCACTGACTAGTAAGCCTTTAGTTTTGTATGTATGAAGTTTGTGGCTGAACTGGAATGATGAGCAGAAAAGTCAAGATTTGGGCCAGAAATGTTTTTTTTAATTTTTTTTTATAGAAATTGCCTTTAAAACATGCTGAGAGCAAATTTGGATGTTTTTGTTGGTGCTAATTTGGTTAAATGTGAGCTGCTGGCTGTTTATGACTTCATTAAATCTCCTTAAATGGCTCAAATTCACCTTCTACTCATTCTTGCAACTTTATTGTAGAATTTAAATGGGTTTAAATACAAGGATAATGTAGCTAACAGGTAATGGGAGATGGAAGTTCTGCTCTGGGGATGTAAACTTGTGTGTAGCACAAGCTAATCTTGATTTTTGCAAAATCTTTAAAATATTTGACCACTTAAACACTCTTATACAGAGCGTTTAAGTGGTCTTAGACACTACTTAAGCGCAGTGTTTTTAAAAGGCCTGTATTCTACATTTTCCTGCATGTTTGTGTGGGTCTAACAGAATTCATCAGTAGTCGTACACCATTTTTCAACCTGTTTCACCCCTTAGAATTAAACAGGCTGTTACTGCACCTTTAAGACTGACATGTAAAAGATTAGCTGTGGGGCTGAAACGCTCCTTAGAACTTCAGTGAGAATGGCTGGGGCTAAACTGTGGGCTGAATGAGATGTAAATGTGATGGTTTTGTGAGGTCACAAGAACTGATTTGAGCATGTTCTGTTTTGGCATCCCTACAAACACTAATTCCCCTACCAAACACCAGCATTACCAACTCTTTCAACCACATGCTAATATTGTCCAGCAAACATTCTACGCCTAAACCATCTTACTCCCAAATTTTGTTTATCAATACAGTGGTACCCTGCTTAACGAACGCCTCACACAACGAACGTTCCACATAACGAATGCGGACACGCGCGTGACTTGCAGAACGAACGCGTTTCACACAACGAACTGCACGTAGCACGTGAAAAATGAGTTTTACATTTAAAAAAAAAAAAAAATGGCTGAATCCGGCCAGATGTCTCAGATGAAGACAAAGCATCATGTTGGGTTGTTTCTCCCCATCAGTGTCTTTATTTTTTATTTTTTATTTTTATTTTTTTCCCCTGTTTTTGGTGTCTTTGTGTTTACTGGTGGTTAAAATTGAAGGTATTCTCGTTGCAGGACAACTTTTTCATGAGTGAAACTGCAATTTTTTTCCTTGTTTCTGTGAAGTGTGAACCCCAAGAAAAAACCCTAACAACATTCCCTGCTTTGCTGAATGTTTTACCAGTTTTTCCCCATCATTAAAAGTGCTGTCTTCATTTTTTAGTAATTTTCTCGATTTTTCGCGGCAACCTGTAACGGATTACACGATTTCCCATAGAAGTCTGTGGGGAAATTTTCGCACAACGAATTCCCCGCATAACGAACGTGCCACTGGAACAGATTGCGTTCGTTATGCAGGGTACCACTGTATATGGACTATGGATGAGAGTTGAATGTATGTTAATACTTTAACAATCTTAGACTTTAAGCCTTTTTTAATTCCAGAAAAGTGATCTGGGCCCTTTAATATATCTACTCAAGTTTATTTCGGTAGCCTGTTATCATACAAAGATATTCAATGGGTTTTACAGGAATAGAATAAAATCAGGAAACACTGAAGTAAAAAAAATAGTGTTGAAAATAGTGTGATGGAAGTGCAGATAAAAGAAGGTGGAGGAGAATAGTGCAGTTTTTAGCTTTTTAAAGCTACGGTTGGTGCAGATCTGATACTGATGGGCAGTTGGTCACAGTAGTGACGGCATAGTGGATAAACATTTCACTGTGTTAAGGGCATCACAATCAAAATATGTAGCACTATAATCACAATACTGATTTTATCTATAGTGTAGCTCTCCTTTCCATCCTGGTTGATTTACGTTTTATGAGAGAATAGAACTGTTGCTGAGTAATTTGGAGGGTGTTTACAGAAGTCTAATGGTGGGTGGGCTCTCCTGATAGTACAATTTTGGGCTTTTCCCAGATAAAATGACAGTCGTGTTGATTTCTTTGGTCGATCTACACACGTACCCAAGTTTTAGATCTATGTCGCACAGTGTGATTTTTATAATGGTTTTAGGATTGTTGAAGTCAGTCTGTAGAGGCGCTGGAGCAAGACATGAGACCTTGGGTCTTGATCCGCTGTTTACACTCCAGCGTCAGTTTTTCTTTGAGATGAAGGTACGTTTTAATCTCCTCTGGTTCCTCCTGTCGTGTTCTTTATGGCTGGACAGAACAGGGAGTTCTGTTCCACCGCTCCATCTTGAAACTGACCTGTGATGGGAAAGTTACGAAACAGGAGAAAGGTCAGTCTGACTGCTGTGAAAATGACCAGAAGTATGTTATAGTGGGCCAGTGTCATTAAATTATAAAATATCTTCCAGCATTAGTTTGTCCCCTTATAAACCTTCATTTGGTGTGTAGTCCTGCAGAGCTTTGCCCTCATTATTACTGGAGAGCCTCTCTGCCCTGAGCCTTTTTGATTAGGTCATCCTGATTGTGTGGCTCTGTGATGATCCCCCGCAGCCCTGAGGAACCTTCACACAAGATCAGACCAAAACCAGCATGACGGCTTTCGATGTTGCTCCTCCTTCGTCCAGGAGTTCTGTGGTGCTCACACTTGTGATGCCTGTGGAACCTGGATGGATGTTTTTTTTCTTTCCCCTCTGAGTTTTGTTCCAACGCGCCTATACATGACACCGTTGTTTTTGATCTGATCAGAGAAGGTCGTTAGCGGTGGCGAGCTCAGGTTGGAACCACAGAACATTCAAATGTACTTTCAGTACTCATATCTTGGGGTGGTGGTGGCCTAGTGGGTAGGATACTTGTCTCTGGACCAAGAGGTCATGGGTTCGAATCCTACCTTCAGCGCCACCACTGGGTTCCTGAGCAAGACCCTTAACCCCAAGTTGCTCCAGGGAGACTGTCCCCTGTAGTTAGGGAATGGAAGTCACTTTGGATAAAAGCGTCTGCCAAATGCTGTAAATGTAAATATCTTTATAATTAATAAACTAAAACCACCTACAAAGTTTAAAGAAATGCATGTCAGGTGGACAGGAGATGCTAAACTACCCTTAGAGGTGTGTGTCCTGTGATGGACTGGTGACCTGTCTGGGGTTTTTCTCTACCTTTTGCCCTAAAATTTCCAACTGCATTTACTCAGTTTATCCTAGTGAAAGATATGATACCAACAGTTATGATGGTAAGTCACTGATATGGGTAAAGGGTCAACTCAAATGTGTAACTTGTCACCTCAATTGCACACAAAGCTAATTGGCTTCCACCTGTGATCAGCTGTAATAGTTTTGATTAGTTCAGCATAAAAACAGCTTTTCCTGGAGCATTCAACTGTTTGGTAGTACAAGTGATGGCAAACAATCAACTATTGGTGGTAAGGCACTGTCAAAAGATCTGAGAGATAAAGTTGTGGATAGACAAGTCAGGAGATGGGTAAAAAAAAAATTAAAAGGCTTTATCAATCCCTTGGAGCACGGTAAAGTCTATAAGAAGTGGAAAGTGTTTGGTACTACTAGGACCCTCCCCGGATCAGGCCGTCCCTCCAAACTGGATGAAAGAGTGAGGAGGAAACTGGTCAGAGAGGCTACCAAGAGGCCTATGGCAACTTTGAAGCAGACACAGGAATTTATGGCAGAGTGGTCACTGTGTGCAACAATATCACAAGTGCTCCACAAATGTGGCTTGGAGGGTTGCAGTAAAAAAAAAAAAAAAAAGCTACCACTCAAGAAAGGCCGCATTAAGTTTTGCCAAAATGCACCTTAAAGATTCTGAGGTCAAGTGGAGAAAGGTGTTATAGTCAGAAAAATTGAACCATGTGGCCTCAACTAAATCTGGCAGAAAGCCAAAACAGCTCACTGTACCTACAGTAAAGCATGGTGGTGGCAGCATCTTGTTGTGGGGGTGTTTCTTCTCAGGATAGAAGGAAAAATGTATGGGGCAAAATATAATTCTTGACAAAAACCTGCTGCCCTCTCCCAGAATGTTGACAATGGGAAGAAGGCTCACCTTCCAGCAAGACCGCCCACACAGTAGCTGAAGGAGTAAAAAGTGACTGTCCTTGCGCTGCCTAGTCTGTTCCCAGACTTAGACCCTACTGAGAATCTGTGGAATGACTTGAAGATTGCAGTCCACCAACAGTCACCATTCAAACAGTTCTGTAAAGAAGAGTGGGCAAATATTGCACAGTGTAGATGTACAAAGACTCAAGGCAGCAATTAAAGCAAAAGGTAGTTCCACAAAGTACTGACATGGGGGGGCACATCCTTTATCCATCTCAGCGATTCTGTTTATTTTTGACTGAACTGTTGCTATCATCTTTCTCTTGCATCTTATAAGTTGCATATATACTGTGTGTGTGTGTGTGTATATATATATATATATATATATATACACACACACACACATAGGTACGCGTGTGGGTGTGTTGGGGTTAGTGAGAGTGCACTGTGTGCTGGTGTGTATGCGCATGTTGTTGGTAACGGGGCATTTGGGAGGATGCGCTGTGAATTGCGATGGGGAGGTCTGACCTTGTTTCCATGGTAATAAGCTTTGGGGTGCAGAAATGAAGGAGATGAGTTATCGCGCTGTCGTCTGATTTGCGTGGCTGCACCTGCGCCCTCTGTGTTCATTTGCAGAATAAAATCACCCTCACTGTAAGGCCTGCAATTCAGGGCTCTGGCCACCAGGGGCTCAGTGAGCATAATTACGAAGGGAATAATTGTAAAAAACAATCTGAAAATGCATTTACGTTGTTGGAGTTCTTGTGTTTTAAGCTGCTTCTTAGATGCCGCCGCATTTATCAGTTGGATTTGGCTTGCCAAAATTAGCTTGTTCTAACCGGTAATTGTAAATAAAGGTGGTGATTTTTGTGCCTAAATCGAGAGCATTTCTCTTTTTGTTGGAGGGGCCCCAGAATGAACATCTACTAATATAATTAAACCAGTTTATATGCATGTAATTTAATTCAATTACACTAAATGTCCAAATGTATGCAGATATCTCATCCTTTGCTGAGTTAGTTCAGCTGCTTCAAGGCGCGCCCGCCCCCCCCCCCCATCGCTGATGTGTGTCCACATTAACCTCCATAGGAAAGCCCTGACCAGTGGAATGGGCTCTGGAGCTGCTGAACATGACCCTAAGGTCACCCTGCCCGTGACCTGAGGGGTATGAAGCCCCCAGTGGCTATGGAGTTTTTTGGAGCGATGGAGCTCCATCAAGTACCTTTGGGATGAGCTGGAGTGGAGTTTGTGATCTAGAACTGATCATCCAACATCAGTACCTGACCTCAGCAATGTTCCTGCATCTTCCCAGAAGAACAGCCACTGTTACTGTTTGGCCAAAATGCCTGTTAGATGCGCTAACCAACGAGGACACAAGCTTGGGTTGTGCTTTGACAGGATCACATCCGAGAAAGAAAACTCGGAGAAAAGGAGATTGGAGCTGGATTTGTGCCAAAACGCGAATGGGTGCCTTCAAGTGAGGCCTTACTGAATGGGGGTACAATCAGAATCAGATCAGGAACTAGGGATGGGAATCGATAAGAAATTATTGATGTCGATGCCATTATCGATTCTTCTTATCGATTCGATTCCTTATTGGTTCCATTATCGGTTCCTAAACAATATAAAATAAATATTTTTTTAACTGATCATAATTTTGTGGACAGGTACTAAGACGCAACTGTCTTTTTTTTTTTTTTTTTTGTAAAATGCAACCACATGTTGCCTTCTTCGCCTTGGCTTTAGCGGCTGCTAGCCAGGCG
>JBBPCZ010120868.1:0-10127 GCA_037974445.1 Brycinus macrolepidotus | reverse complement strand
ACTCAGACTCCAACAAAAACTACCACTTCTGACTCTAACTGTTCCTCCTCACTCAGACTCCAACAAAAACTACCACTTCTGACTCTAACTGTTCCTCCTCACTCAGACCCCAACAAAAACTACCACTACTGACTCTTAACTGTTCCTCCTCACTCAGACTCCAACAAAAACTACCACTTCTGACTCTAACTGTTCCTCCTCACTCAGACTCCAACAAAAACTACCACTACTGACTCTAAATGTTCCTCCTCACTCAGACTCCAATACAAACTACCACTACTGACTCTAACTGTTCCTCCTCACACTGACTCCAACAAAAACTACCACTTCTGACTCTAAATGTTCCTCCTCACTCTGACTCCAACAAAAACTACCACTACTGACTCTAACTGTTCCTCCTCACTCTGACTCCAACACAAACTACCACTACTGACTCTTAACTGGTCCTCCCCACACTGACTCCAATACAAACTACTTCTACAGACTCTAACTGTTCCTCCTCACTCTGACTCCAACAAAAACTACCACTACTGACTCTAATTGTTCCTCCTCACTCAGACTCCAACAAAAACTACCACTACTGACTCTTAACTGTTCCTCCTCACTCAGACTCCAACAAAAACTACCACTACTGACTCTTAACTGGTCCTCCTCACACTGACTCCAATACAAACTACTTCTACAGACTCTAACTGTTCCTCCTCACACAGACTCCAACACAAACTACCACTACTGACTCTAACTGTTCCTCCTCACTCTGACTTCAACAAAAACTACCACTACTGACTCTTAACTGTTCCTCCTCACTCTGACTTCAACAAAAACTACCACTACTGACTCTTAACTGTTCCTCCTCACTCAGACTCCAACACAAACTACCTCTACTGACTCCAACTGTTCCTCTTCACACTGACTCTAACACAAACTACCACTACTGACTCTAACTGTTCCTCCTCACACTGACTCCAACAAAAACTACCACTACTGACTCTAACTGTCTCTCCTCACACTGACTCCAACAAAAACTACCACTACTGACTCTTAACTGTTCCTCCTCACTCAGACTCCAACAAAAACTACCTCTACTGACTCTTAACTGGTCCTCCTCACACTGACTCCAATACAAACTACTTCTACAGACTCTAACTGTTCCTCCTCACACAGACTCCAACACAAACTACCACTACTGACTCTAATTGTTCCTCCTCACTCAGACTCCAACAAAAACTACCTCTACTGACTCTAACTGTTCCTCCTCACTCTGACTTCAACACAAACTACCACTACTGACTCTAACTGTCCCTCCTCACACTGACTCCAACAAAAACTACCTCTACTGACTCTAACTGTACCTACTCTGTTAGCCATGGTCTGCCAACTGTTCAGCAGTGATTAAGTCTGTACACAAAGGCCTTCTGTTGTTAGTTTCTCCTTAGTGACTCTCTTTCTCTCTCTGGGTCGACCAGAGCAGGATGGGTTCCCCTTTTGAGTCTTGGTTCCCCCCTGAGGTTTCTTCTTCCAGCTTTGGGGAGTTTTTCATCGCTTCTGTCACCCTTGGCTCATTCACTAGGGGCTTAAACCTGAATGTAACAAAATTGGTTGTAAAAAGTGCTATATAAATTAAATTGAATTGAATTGAACTGAATTAAACTTACTCTCACCACAAAAGTGAACTCTGTACCTGTTCTCCTCTGTAAACATGCCGTGCTCCTCAGCCAAGGTTAGTCTAGGCTTTCGGTTCTTTCTGCTGATGAGAGGCTAGGTCCTTCCAGAGTGGGCGCTCTGTCCAAATGGCAAGACACTGTACTCCGAGACAGATCCTTACGCTATTCAGCGCTGAACTGAAGGGTTCCAGACGGATTCCCATTGGGAGTCTCCACATTGTCCTGTCCTCTCATGCATTTGTCTTATGTGGACGACCAGCATTTTGGGGGGACTTGAATGAATTAGTGTCATTATGAAGATGCAATATTTTAGAAATCACAGTCGTGGAACAACCAAAATCTCTTGCAATGGCTGAAAGGGTTTATCCATTTGGCCTTCATCTGGACAGCCTGCCGTTGCAGGGCTTTAGTGACGTTAGAGCGGCTGGCCATCTTGCAAAGTAATTGGGAGTCAGATAATTAAGGATATTAGCACCAGGTGCCAGAATAACACCAACAACTGGGAGGTATCTGAGAGTGTAGCCTAGTGAGTAAAACACGTGCCTGTGAACCCAATGACCACAAAGTCACTGGTTCAAACCCCCCCCCCACTTTCTACCATTGTGTCCTTGAGCAAGACACTTAACCCTCAGTGTCTCCAGGGGGACTGTCCCTGTAACTAATGACTGTAAGACTGTCCCTGTAACTAAGGACTGTAAAACTGTCCCTGTGACTAATGACTGTAAGACTGTCACTGTAACTAATGATTATAAGTCGCTCTGGATAAGAGCATCAGCCTCATGCCCCCTTTACCCTTTATTCTGCTTAAGAATATGTTTAAATTACGAAAAAAAACGCCCTTCTATTTCAGTTAGGATAACTTTAAATAGGTATAAGCAGTCATTTTGAAAATTAGGTAAAGGTACTGGTCTATTTTAGCCCTGTTGACTTTGCTTCTGTTTTCTTTCTCCAGAAATGAGTTTGGAGATTTTGTCTCCCAACATTTGTCTCATCCATAACAATAATAACGTGCCATCATTACAACATATCTTTCAAAATGACTACATAACACTCCGTTCTTCAGAAAGAGAACTGTTCACAGTGGAGGTGAATGGAACCAGACATCTGTCTCTAAAAACTCCCTCAAAAAAAAGTTGTTCCATGAAATGGTTTTGGTTGTTCCGCCTGACGCCTGAGTTGTTTTGAGAAGCTTTCGGAAGCTTCCTAAAACAAAACCCATTCATGGTGGAGGGATACATGCAGGGTGTCATGAGGCAAAATAGTCCTTAAAGAAAAGTGATTTAGTTCAGATTCACTATTTTACCATCATCAACATCCATATAAACACTCAGAGACACGTGGAGCTTCACTGGGGGGCGATAGTGAATAAAACGGCTGGATTTGTGTTGGAGACATCTGGTTCCACTCACCTCCACTGTAAAGAAACAAAGTTTCTCTACAACGAACCGTTTCTGACCAAACTATTTTTTCATACATCACAGCGATGGAATTACGCAGAAATGTTGATGCTGTGGAAATGCAGGCTGATGTGGGAGAACACCAAGGGAAGAGGAAAGGCTGCTGAAATCTAGGTGTTAACAATTAACAGTCTCTCCCAAACTTGCAGGTCCGTTTTTCTAACATCAGAAGAATTTGTCCATTCCTCACCACTGATGCTACTCAGATACTCGTCCTGTCACTTTTCATGTCAAGACTGGACTACTGTAACTCATCTCACCAGACCTTTACAGATGATCCAGAATGTAGCAGCGCATCTAGTCTTCAATACACCAAACGTCTCCCACCACTCCACTACTGCAGACCTTCACTGGGTTCCTGTGGTTCTTCATCAGACTTAAAACTCTAACGCTCGCCTACAAAGACAAAAATGGTCCAGCTCCTTCTGACCAATCAGCTCTGATCAGACCACAGTCTCAGCTCTGCCCTCTTAGAGCATCAAGAACAGCCCGAGTCCACCCACCTCTTCTCAAAGATCCAAGACCTGCATCAAGACTTCTGTTTTGACAAGTGGCTGAACAACTGTCATAAGTGCTGAGACCCTCACTGTCTTCAAACAGAGACTGAAGACCCTCCTCTTCACTGAGGACTGAGGAGAACATCTACATCTATGTAACGTAACGTAAACGTTCATCTTCATCTCATAAATGAACATAGCTAACACAAACTTCGCAGAAAAACTGCCTTCTGTGTGTGTGATCTTATAGGACCCTGGTGGACTAACTCCATCTCTGATAGAATCGTAGTCAACCAGCAGCTCTTAATTTTAGGTCTGGGTCTCCTAGTCTCCTCTCATTATCTTGTTTCATTTTATTCTATCGTATTTTTACTCATTCTTAATTTATTTTTCATTTCTGTAAAGCACATTGAATGACCTTCTGTGTATGATAATGTGCTATATGACTAAACTTGAACTTGAACTAGTGTGAGGGAGGTGTTTTCTTGAGGACTATAAAACAAAGATGTATATTGCTCTGTAAATGTAAATGTAAATGTAAATGTAAAAGTGAGTGTTTGCTCAGCAGGATGTGGTGTAAATGAAGCATGCAGTGACTCCACCGCTCGAAACCGTGGACATTTAGTGCTGGTCTACATTTCCTCCCCCAAAATAGTTCATGGGTGGTCACCACACTTCCCAACACAGTAGATAGCATCTTTCAGAATCAGCTCTGAACACTTTCAACATTAAACTGAAATTAATTGTCTGTTAGAAAATCATTTGAGCAAATAAAGCCCTAATAATCAGAAAATAATCCCAGATGTATTTTCCTTTCTCGTTCTCTTGAGGTTTTGGAGTTTTAAAGGTTTCTTTTTTTCAGAAGAAACGAGATGATCTGTAAATTACTGGTCAATGTCTCTCTCTCTCTCTCTCTCTCTCTCTCTCTCTCTTTCTCTCTCTCTCTCTCTCTCTCTCTCTCCCTTTTTCTCTCTCTCCTCTTTCTCTTTCTCTTTCTTCCCATCTCTCTGTCTCTCTATCTTTCTTCCTCTCAATATCTTTCCCTCTCTCTCCCTTTCTGTCTCTTCTCTCTTTCTCTTTCTCCCCTCTCTCTCTTTCTCCCCTTCTCTCCCTCTCTTTCTTTCTCTCCTTCTTTCTCACGCCCCTTTTTCTCTCTCTCTTGGTCTTTCTTTCTCCCCCCCTCTTTTTCTTTCCCCCTCTTTCTCTATCTATTTTTCTTTCTCTCTTTCTTTCTCTCTCTCTTTCTCACCCCCCTCTTTCCTCAAAGCCCCAAGATCATCATGTCCAGGACCAGTAAGTTCTTCTGTCAGGTGGTTAAACCTGACCAGTGTTACAGACAGACGTCTGGTTCCATTCACCACCACTGTAGAGAAATAAAATTTCTCTACAAATAAATGATTTCACCCCAAGCCCACTCTGAATAAATGAATTTACATCTCAAACACTGAATCAGTGAATTTTTGAAAAAGTCATCATTCTCCTTTAACAAGATTTGCTTTGTTTCTTATGTCTGTTAAAATGCCATATTTGTTTTCTAATAATAGTCTCAGGTTATACAGTAAGTTATATTTTTATCACGAACGAAAGTCTCCTTTTATCTGCCTGTGTGATCATTTGACTCTCTGTGATGCACAACAGCGTCACAGTTTCAACGGTTTTCAAGAAGAAAAAAAACTCTTGCACAAGGTGGACGCGGAGCGACGGCAGGTTGAAAAGAGAAGAGAAGAGAAGACAAGTCCAGTCTCGCCTCCTTCACTCGCCCAACCCTCCCCTCCCTCACATTCCTCTACAAAAAGAATCTCCATCACCCCACCTGCAGACACCCAGCACCAAGACTCCAGACCCTCCAGACCCTCCAGAACCACTCCAGAACCTCTCCAGACCTCCAGACCTCCAGACCTTCAGAACAGACCCAGGTACTGAGAACTTTCTCTCTGTTCTTAATCTGCAGCAGCTCTTTTAACATTCCCATTTATTACTTATTTCAGAATAAAAAAACATTTTTTATTAGCTGAATTATTATATAATCAGTTCATAGAGACAAAAAAAAGTTATTTATGAACTGGCTGGGGCTTTTAAAGAAAACCAAACTTGCAGAAAAGTGGTTTTAATGCGGATTCAAATAACAAAGAAAGAAAGAAAAAAGAAAGAAAGAAGGAAATTGTGAGCAAATTTGAATACACTTTTCAGTAGATCATTTTTAAAGGAGTCGTTTCAGTCTTTAATTTTTAAATTTTATTTGTTTTAATAAAGCGTGAAGAAGGTTTATCCTGGAACCAAACGTCCAAGTCCAGACTTTGCATGAGATTTGTATCTTTTAGGTTGGGTTAAATATATATATATTTATATATATATGTATATATATATATATATATATATATATATTTATGTATTTATTTATTTATTTTTAATATACACACAGAAATGTATGTATTTATACACTATTTTGTATAGTCTGCAGTTCTTTTTATATTATATTGTTATACTGTATAGTTTTTATAGGTTTTGCTGCTTCTACTTTCTTCTCTTGTTCTGTCCACTTTGCTGCTGTAACTGCAGATTCCCCTTCTGCGAGACTAATAAAGGATTAACTTATATTATCTTATCTTATCTAATAGCAGATCTGGTTGTTTTGTAGTAAAATTGAGACTAAAAGCAGAAAAGAATCAGAGAAAGACTCTCTGAGCAATTTTATCTGTTCGTCGCCCACAGTGAAATCAGCGCAGACTAAAAACAGCCGTAATTACAGCGTTGTGTTTGCCCACACGCCACCTGCCCCCTGCCCCCGGGCCTGTACCCACACACTCAACCCGCAGAGGGGATTAGTGTGTGGTGTTCATGTGATTTACGAAGACAAATTCAATGGGATGGACACAAATCAAGAAGGTCACTGTGTGGGCGGTTTAATTGGACAATAGAACAGCACTTAATAGAAGAGGCCTTTGGATTTCTTCTCATTTCACATCAAAATAACTGTTTAGACTCTTTAAATCCCAGCCTAACTCCATCCTAAGGCTTACAGGGGCTGGCTGAGATGCTCTTGAAGACCGGGAACTGGGTAATAGTCTGGAGCTCCTGGACTATTAAGGAGTTAATTGATGTTTCGAACTTGTGCGTGATGCTTTAAAGCACCAAAACCGACCCACCGATCTGAGTTTGGATGTGTTTTGCATGATCTGGTCTCGGGTGTGGCAGGGGAGACGGATTTAAACCTGTCAGGACTTGAACCCCAAGCTGAGCTTCTTGTAGACTTTGTTATTCAAGCAATTGTAGCTCAGAGCTACGAAATTCATGCAGGGACCTGCTGGCAGGGCGGGGCGAGGCGTTGCGGGATTGGCGGCGAGCGTTGAGTGCGGCTGTTTGTGCGCAGGGTATTAAACTGTAGCATTATAAATGATGCAAGCCTGATTTAAAAGGGTTAAAATGTTAATTCAGGGAGGGATTCTTCTCACCCTCAGCCTCTCACGCTCATAAAGCAGTGTTTTTCTTTCCATTTATATTTTCAGCTTCACCAAATATGGTCAGCAGTTGTGGGGCCCTCTTATTCTAGACTACCTCTAGTCTTATTCTAGACTACCTCTAAAATCTGATTGATGGGTCGTGTTCAAAGCTATTTGTACACATCAGCTAAATTCTGTATTAATACAACTATTCTCAAGCAGGTGGAAAATAAACTAGAACTAGAGCCATGAGTTCTGTTTAGTGCCGTTGGGTTGGTTTTTGATTGAGTAGTGTAAAAACGTACTGTTCTTCATCATTTTCAAATTATTATTATTATTCTGCGCTCAAAAGTAGAAACGCTCAAAAGAACCAAAGATTGTAGGGCTTTTGTCTTTTGTATTATGTTTTTTATACAGCAGTTTGTTTGAATGTAATTTACTTTTCTGTAGGAATAAATGACGGAATGTCCAAAAAAATGGATCATATTTTCGTTTTAGTTCACTACTGAGTAGGGGGTCCGCTTTCCTCTTACCGTCCGAATCGAGGAATGGAACTCCAGAGAGATTTTTGAGTGAATACTGTGGATTCCTGCTTTAGCCGGATGTGTAAAATGCATCAGATTCTCACAACTCTTTGAAGAAACACTAAAAAAACAGCAGCTCAGTGCAATTAAAAACAAAAACCCTGAATCTGCTTTTAAAATAACAAAAATAATGACTGGTAACTGCAGTCATGGATCAAGAATTAAGTGTTATTATGTGATGCTGAATTAAGGGAATTAATTGAATCAAGTGACGTTTCTTACTTTTACTTCATCCCTGCTTTTCAAAATGTTGGGATCTTTTTTACAGCGATGAATAAAAAGCCAGTTTCAGGCTAACAATAACCTACCCTAATACCATAGCAACCGCTTAGAAACAACCTTGGAATATCTTAGAAACCAGCTATCAACTCCCTTGCAACCACCTGGAACACCTTAACAATCAAACAAAATATACAACCACATAAACCCAATACTGTCACCCATTCAGTACTATATAAACTTAAGTTAAAAACACTCTTTTAACTTTAGACATTATTAGCTGGCTTTGAACATTGCTATATTTTTCATATAGTTTTTTTTTGTCCTTCATAGTCTCATAGCACCCCTTAACTGTGGTCAAATATAGATTGTATTTTCTTTCTTTAGAAGCCAATTTCAGGCAAACGAGAAATACCCCACACAAATACCACAGCAACCACTTAGAAACAACCTTGGAACACCATAGAAACCAGCTATCAACTCCCTTGCAACCACCTGGAACACCATAACAACTACTTTTTAAACAATCACGAAACACCCCTTAACTGTGGTCAGATGTAGATTGTTTTCTGTCTCTATGTGTCTGTTTTACACTTTTTAGAACTCATGTTCGTTTTTCATGTGACTGCTTGAGTACAAACCACATATATGAACTCCATCACTCTTAATCTCTCCTAGGATGGGTTCCTCAGGAGTTCAGATCGTATGTGTGGGGCTGGGGATTTTAGGCCTCATCGCCGGCATCGTGACCTGCGTCCTGCCCAACTGGAAGGTTTCGTCCTTCACCGGGCAGAACATCATCACTGCACAGGTACAAACAAACACACTCCGGTTAAACATCACTAAACAATATCAGAGGAAAAGCGAATCACGTGGTCCTGTGTGCAAACACCTCACTGAGTAATGAATTTGTGTGTGTGTTTGTGTGTGTGTGTGAAATAATTCCCTCGAGAACCACAGCATTCCTTATTACTCATTTTACTCTTACACACCTTATTCAAGCCCAGAAGGGCTCGATCAGCCAAGACATGCTTTGTGTCTGAATTGTGCTTCTTCAGTTTTGCTCTGTTTTTATGAGGCTAACGTTGCTAACAAGTAATGGAAGCTTATACCTTGTAATTAGCATCACGCTAACCACATTGCTACATTACTACGCGCTCACCTGAACCTGTTAAAGAGCCTATTGAATAGAACTGAACTTTCCTTAATAAATTTAATGAAAACAGTTCAAAACATACAATTCACTTCCATGTCCATATGGATCCATACATGGAAACTAAGCTGCAAAATGAGCCCGTTTTAAATGAATTGTTTTTATGATGTCACAAAAACCAAAACACATTTACATAGATGCACCTATTCAGCCTACAGCAGATATAAAAAATAAACAGAACTTTGTGGGGCCGAACGCTGTGGGCAGCCTTTTTAGACAACAGGGTTTGTTTTCCCAAACTACCTCAGGAGTGCTGATCTGGAATCAGTTTTTGTGGCCACAAACATCATGAATATGAATCTGATCCAAAATTAGTCCCAGACAGACGCCTGTAGTGCTGAAGTCTTGTTTTTTTTTGCAGCTCACAGTGAGTCATACACCACATCCCCAAGTCTGATAGATCTTAATGAAGAGCTTGAGAGAAGTTTTAAGGATGTGTTTACAGTAAAAGATTTGGGTGACTATTGACTTCTAGGGTTAGCGACATTAGCCTCTTAGCTCCAGCTCGAAATTAAAGCTAAATTTGGACTCAACATCTGTTGTGGATGATCAATCACATCCGGGCTCAGTGGAAAACTGCATATTTTCACCAAAGTAATCTTTAAATAATACCTAATACTCTTACTTATGTGGTTTCTTACACTGTGTGACTCACTGTTATCTAAATGCAGGGACAAAAGTACAGTTCAGGCTTTAAGATTGGTGCTACTATTTTTAGCTACATGACTGTGTTCATTGATAACTGTTTGTCACACAGTGCCAGAAACCACACAAGGGCTATTTAAAGAATAGAAAGTGCTGACCCCCATGGTTGATATGTGCATGTACAATCAATCATGTGCAAAAGTCTTGAACCCCTCTCATTTCTTAATATTTAGATATGTTGGTGCCAAAGTACTACTTTATGTCTGTCAAACTGTCTTATCTTCATCATATTGAGTAGATTAAATGAAAGAAATGGGAACAAATGTTTTACTGACAGGCTACAAAGTGCCTAAAGATACAAGGAGCCTAGATAAAGGAGTTCCAACCACTCAGCATTCAGCACCACCA
>JBBPCZ010120867.1:0-10128 GCA_037974445.1 Brycinus macrolepidotus | reverse complement strand
TCTTTAAGTCCATCTCATGAAAAATGGGAGCAAAAACAAAAGTGTTGCGTTTATATTTTTGTTGAGTGTATATATGAGTGATAACCCTTTCTTTCTTTCTTTCTTTTTCTTTTGCTCCTGATTTCTTATTCATTACTTTCTTTCTTTCTTTCTATCTATTTCTTTTTCTTTCTTTTGATCATTCTGTTCTGCGTTCTTTTGTTCTCTGTTCCGTCCTTCTTTTCTAATTTTTAACAGTAATGTACCAATTAAAGTCAGTTATTTTCTGTAAAGCACAAGACATTCAGATTAAAATCCTTGAAGTCAGTTAAAATTGACAGCAAAAATGCTAAAATTAAATAAATATTTCATTTCCTGTGGAAGATTTTCATCGGTAGTGTCCCAGCCATGAGAATTCATCTTTTTATTTATAGAAAAGAATAATTTGAATAATTTGAGGGTATATGAGCTGATAATTCAGGATAAATCTTTGTCATAAATGCACAAAGACAGTAAATGCTTGAATGCTAAGGGAAGCACGGGGCTTCTCTTATTGCTTCTTTCCAGTTCTGTGGCTCCACAGCATCAAAGCATGTGGTTCATTATAATAACAGTTTTCAATATGTTATTAACAATAATTTTTTATACTGTCAGTCTAGTTTTTTTCCCGCTTTTCAATAAAAACGAACAGTAGCATACAGGGGTGCTTGAAATTGAATAATTGGCAGCCCAACAGACAGACTATAGGGTGGGCTATAGTTAAAGAACAAATAAAAAAAAAATCATACTACATAACAGCGTTACATCACCTGTGCTGGAGAGAGGAACATTTCATGTTATATAAGATGTCGCACCCTTGGCACCCTTGATAAAGACAAGCAAAAACATTGCTCATTTTTCTGAGGGTGACAATAATGGTGGATGACACATCCCCAAGTTTCATGGAAACCAGTTTAATTGCTCAGTTCATGATAAATCCACAGATTTTTTAGGTATGTTTTTTACCATTTCCGGATAGCACCACCATATCTGAGTAGCTGACTGGTAGATAAGACAGATCGTGAATGACTGATTCCGATAAATAAAGAGTAAGATGTTGCTGCTGATGTCACTGAGAAGCATTAATGTAATCAAAAGTCTTCTTTTGTTCGCACGATTAGTGTAGCATACTAGCACTGCTGTTTACCAGCCTTAGTTAATGTCAGCTCCACCCAACAGCAGTAAATTTTGTAAATGATAAATGAGTTTTTGCTGCTGATATTCTGATACTGAGGTTTGTAAATGATTGCATTATATATATATATATATATATATATTCACACACACACACACACACACACACACACACATATATATATATATATATATATATAAAATATATGCCCATTTAATTTGTGTTTTTTATATAGTAGTGAAATATATAGAAAAACTAAAGAAAACAATTTAGAGAATTTACATTAGATTACCAACAAAAGTCATTTGACCAGGGACTCCCAAACTTTTGCATGCAACTGTATTTATAGCCTTATAGAGAGGGAAATAAATTTGGTAGCTATTCAGAATCATCTACCAAATCAGAGGATTATCTGGAGTGACTGGTGTGCTTTATAGGTTGACTTTATAAGAGGTCACTCCATGCATGAAATGTGCATCATTGCTACAAATGCGACAGATGCAGTCCATTGTTTCCTTCATATTAACCACGGCTGAATTTTGTGGTTTTCAGGCCAAAACCTCCTTGGCGCCCAACACCTGGTCTGCTGTTTTGGATTCACTTGCAGGGTCTTCTTCTCATGACTGTTTTCAGTGACTGTATCGAAACCTCCAGTGCAAACAAATCAGGCCAATTAACCTCTTGTCTGCACCGGCCGTCCGGCTGCCAAATGGCGAACAGTCATTTTACCTCCGCTGTCCAGCTCCCATGTGCTTACCTCCTCTGACTGGAGTCTTTTTTCTTTTTTTTGGCTCCTTCATTTAAATTATCAAAGGCTGCCGCGTAATTTGAGCTCGCGGCACAAATAATTCTCCAGGACCACTTGGCCGTCACTTCTCTCAGTGGTGGCTTCATTACGGACTCTGAAATCTTCTGACTGATTAAGATATTCATAATTATCTCTCTGAATGAATCTCCAATACAACAATGTTTCTTTTTTGGCGTGATTCCCCAGGAAACAATTTGATGCCTCACTTTAGCATTTGGATTGCTGTCCTCCTCATCTCAGGAGCCATATTTTAGCGTTTGAGAAATTCAGACAATCGACTGCACCAATGATCTGGTCTTTTTACCTATAAGATGTCCTAGCTGTAATGCTAACCTCCCTTTTGTGTTTGGCAGAAGAAGATTCAAAAACTTACCCAAAGCTCCTCTCACCTTCTAGATACATCATCAGAAAGGGCTTCTGACAATTCACTATTTAAAAATGGAGCAAAAAGAGATTCACCTGAGAGATCATTGAGAGTTCGATGCCTGGGAGTACCATAGATATCTATGTCTGGGAGTCCAGTGACCTCTCTGGATGGGTAAGATGGACCCTCCCTGTCCCTCCCATCACTCAGCGTTGTGCTAGCCAGCAGTCTATTAGCAGTTAGTGTTCGTCTCCAAGTATGCTGAGCTAATGACGTTGCATTTGTGTCTCAGAGAAAGCATGTATTAGCCTTCACCCTCCTGGTGTTCGTGGTCTCATGTGATTGAGTGAGTCCAAGCTAGAAACTGGATTTGGGGAGAAAAACATACTTAAAAAATATAAATATGGAATGATAAATTCTGATTTCTAGCATTCAAAACATGCATGCAGCTGAATGCAATGCATTTAATCACCTCAGGCCATAAACAAGCAGGCGGCGCTGCTGATGCGGAGGCAGGCAGGGTCAGTGCACTTGGAGGTTGATCTTTGTCTCTCTCTCTCTCTCTCTCTCTCTCTCTCTCTCTCTCTCTCTCTCTCTGCTGATCTAACAGTAAAGGCTGAGTATCAGACGCCTCCCCCCCCATGCTTTCCTCACTCCCCCTACCCCCATGCTAAATGAGGGTGGAAACAATGAGGGTGATCTATATGCAGAGTGGAAAGTGCCAGAATATCATCTAGCACTTTTAAAAAGAATCCTAAAACACATTTGTTTAATATTGCATTTAAGTGGGCTCGGTCTGCCAAGATGTCCTTTTCCAGCCTGATTTTATTTCCCTGTATTTATTGATGTGACGTAAATAAGGCCAGCAAGCAGGGTGCAGACACCAGAGCTGCTTATATGAGAAAAAAGTCTATAGCAGTGATTACGACACCTTACACACACACACACACACACACACACACACACATATACATATACATATAGTGTCTCAATCATTGGTATAGACTGCACCCTGCTTGCTGGCCTCATTTACATCATTTTGACAAATAAAGGTAAGTAAAATCACTTCCATAATAATAAATCCATAATAATATTACTAATAATCTATAACAAACCAGGCAATATAGAGACCAGACTGTAAATAAGGCTTGCAACATGTGACTCAGAAAACTCACAAACAAGATAATGAAAATAATAACCCAAGTCATAGATGGTAACATAAAAGTCTAAACTCAAGCTAAAATGCAGATCCAAAGGAGTGTCTGGTGAGGGTGTCCACAGCAAAGCCGATAACAGGCCGCAGTGGGGCACCTGATCCCAAGTCTGTGTGTGGCAGCCAGAGTGACAGGTGGGCAAATTAGCGGCACTGTGTTTCTACCAACGATATTCTCACACCTCCTTTCCTCTGTTCCTCCCGGTCTGTGCTGTTACTATGACTGCGCCCGCTTTCAAAGGAACACTGTGGTGAAAAGACCACCAAGATGTGCCTCAAGTTTGGCACTGAAGGCTACAAGGCTGATGTGATTGCAGTCTTAAATCCCACAATTAAATCCGTCTATCACACCCATCTGAAACCATGTGGAGGTGTTCAGTCATCTCTAGTAGACTTGCTTGTTTCTGACACACTGTTAGCAAGCACGGTTGATTGTGTATTGCATGACCAAAATCAGTAGTGTCTGTACGTTTTGGCTGATCTGCTGAATTGTTGCGAGGCATTTCTTCCAATGGGGTGCCCATCAGGCAGGTAGGCTTGTTTTGTGGCTTTTACAGTTGCTGAGGGTGAGGTGGAGGTGAGGAGACTTGGTGTTGTAGCTTCATGCTTCAGTAAAAAAGCTGTATTTTGCGGAGCCAAAGCCATTCAAGTTATCAGATCAGATTTCGTCTTGGATTTCATCTCCAAATCGAGCTTATATAATCCCATCGAGAAGCCCAAAATGGTTTTTTTTTTTTTTTTTTTTTTTTTTAGCTCTGGGAGACAGAATCATGAAGAACACTCATTAAAAATTGCTCTGTGCGCTTAGTCCATATGCTGTCAATTTCTAAAGAGATCTGAGCATCTTAGCTTTTTTTGTACCAGAAGAACCAGCAGGATAGGACCGCATGGCCAGCTTAAGAGCACCCGTCAGACTAAAGAGTCCCGGAGGACCCCTAGCTCTTATTGAGCGGCCATTCTCCCTGAAACATGGTGCCATTTTGTGGGAAACACACTTAAATGTCAAGGAGGCTTCAGCAGATCCAGTCTTCTCTCAGGGAAACCCTGGCTTGACCACAGCACAAAGGTGTCTTTTGTCATTGCGGTGGCTAAATATAACTTTTGGAAAGATTTTTATCGTTGGTCGTTTTTAAAGCCTGATTTGGCCCATTGTGATGCTGAATGAGCCCTGAAGTTTACAACCCCAGTAATTAGGGGAACATACTCATTTCTTTCTTTTTAAAACCCTTTTTCCTCTCTCAGTTGAAATACAGAACAGCCTCATTAACTCCTGGCTTAAAATATTTGTGGAGTGGTGTGTTGTTTTGAGTGGAAACATCTGCATTGCAAGCCAATGCGTGTATTACCAGCAGGCAATTAAGAGGGCATGGGCCCATTAGCAATGTCAAACAAGATACAAGATGCTGGAAAAGCATGCATAATTCCGCTCAGCAGATTCATTTAACTCAAGAAGACAGGACAGCACTGAACATTTTTAGAGATTAATTAGTGAATACAGACTGTTCCACAAGCCGAGGTCAGTAAGAAGGCCAAGTTTTGGGATGGAGAATGTGAACGTTTGCATCCGTCTGGTATGGCGTTTTGGTTCAGTCACCACTGCAAACCTTTCACGTCCTCCGTGGAGCTTCCGGTAATGCTCTCAGTGTTCCGAAGCAAGCATGTCATAGGTCGGAGGCAGTTTTATGGCTGATGAGATTTAAGGATTTTATCAGGTTAACCTTGATTGAATCAGCGTACATCTAAAAAAAAATAGAACAATTTGACGGGATGTCATTACGGCTCCCAGTTTTGGGAAGACCACTTTGCTTTTAGGGGAAAAGGCTTTCTGATGATGTCACATCATGCCCTTGGCTGGATGAGTGCAGGGTTTCGTGCACGAGCTCAAGCCTAGTAGTTTGGTCTGTTGGCACTTCTCCCACAGGCTGGTAACACACTGCGCTATGCTGCGCTCCATTATCAAGTAGCATTTGTGTTGTGGGAGGCAGCACACTGTCACAAACAATGCATTTCTCCGGTAGTGTAGCCTTAGATGTTGGCATAATGTTATAGCACTTAGTCATCCATGCTAAGGCGTCCTCAAAGTGACTAATTACGTTTTTTTTTTCAGTCTTGGGTGCCGTCGAGGCTATCATCTGCTAAGCCTGTGGTCACTGATATTCAGTCCAGCCGGAATAGTAGATGACTCAGGAGAACACGTCAAGCATTGCTGGCGGTTCACAAGTGTGCTTGACTGGGACTGAAAACAGGGGGAGAGGGGCAGGAGGTTCAGAGGATGCTTACAGACACCAAACATAAGGACTCCATGCTTTCTCTCCAAGAGATAAAAAACATGGGAATTTCAACTCAGACCATTCCAAGGGCTCTCTCCTCTCTGCCTTCCTTTGCAGCTCTGGTGAGAAGTATTAAAAAATACCCTCTTTCATTTTCTCTCTGGTTACTTTTGCCTGTCAAGATCCCTCCAACTACCCTCCCCAGTGGTTGCTCTTTAGGGATTTAATTAATTAAGTAAATTTT
The DNA here is from genome assembly GCA_037974445.1 of Brycinus macrolepidotus. NCBI lineage: Eukaryota > Metazoa > Chordata > Actinopteri > Characiformes > Alestidae > Brycinus > Brycinus macrolepidotus. Next base: position 4,076 of record JBBPCZ010120867.1, on the reverse strand, counting down.
TTTACAGAGAGTTCAGTGTGCACCCATCCAAGAACGAGAAAGACAAATCTATTCTCATGGTTCGCTAAGAGTAGAAACAAACATGAGGAAAAAGAAAAAAAAAAGCTTAACGGGGGACGAAGGTGCTAAGAATATGGCGTGGAAATTACGGCGGCCAAATGCTTCCAATTATAAGGTACACAGCCCTACATCTAAAAGCCGCAATTAAGGACCAATAGTCATGTCACACGGCGGGTAGCTATTACCGGTATCTTGCTAGCTTTTAGCGAGGTCTAAGATGGGGACAAGCACTCAGTGGGTCTCCTGGCTCATGCAGAAAGCCCACTGCAGATAACAACTGTAGAAAATCATTACAATTAGATTTGTATAATTTCAAAGGTGCACAGGTCAAAAAAAAAAAGAGCACAGTGGCATCTTGCATTGGAAGTTTTGGTCGTGGCTCCTAATTGCCCCCCTCTTCCCTTTTTTTCCCCTTCCGTTCCTCGGTAGCGTTTTTCTCCTTCCCTGTTTATGCTAACGAAACTGATTTGCATAGCAAAATGCCTGTTGCTAAGTCATTTGAGATGCAATCCTTGATTTCTGAAAACGAGCGCATCTCCAAACTAGCACATTTTTTGTACTTTATTTACTTATTTATTTATTATTCTTTTGAGAAGGGGGAGCTTGAGGAACGCACTTCCTCTTGATTACATTCATGCGCCGCACATTATCGGCTTGCCACTCTGCTTACAGGGAGTGGCTTTGCCGCTGTCGTGATTAGCAGCTGGAGGATTTTGTTTGGCCTCTGTGCTTTTCAATTACACTTCTAGTGTGCCTGGCATCAGCATGTGAGCGAGGATGTCAAGTGACACTTAATGTGTTTGCTACATCATGTGAATGGGTCGTTGTTATTGGCATGCTTTTGTAATTCAGCTGTTGTCTTTGGGAAAACATTGCTAGATTTTTGGTCTTGGGGCCTCTGTTCTGTTTGTCTTCAGTTTCTGATCACATGGCCACTCTTGAGCTGGTATTGTGTAGGAGCTGCTGGGTTGAGAGTGGTCCAACACCCATAATTATCCAGCCAAGAGGAGCAAAATATTCAGGAACTGACCCCTGATGAGAGACTGGATGGCGAACGCAAACTGTAGACCAGATGGAGCTACATGGGAAGAACTTCCACTAAAGTGTGGTGTATATGTTGGTACAATTTGCATCTATAGCTATAGCCTAGCTCTAATCCTACAGCACAATCACAGTGGAATAAATGGATCTACCCACAGACATTGCTTTAAAAATATCGTTCTCCGACCCTCAGGCGGTCTCCACGCACTTCCTCCACAATTCTTTCACATCTTCTGTGTGTGCTGGTTATTAGGTCGGACAAATAAGAATCACCATTAAGCATGTGTGTCATGTCCATATGCACTTGTCCTGTAAATAATGCATAAGGCCTCCTCGGGGATCCGCTTTCAAAAACACAGATCCATGAGGAAACTCTCGTAATGAGGAGGAACATGCATATTCATGGGTTTAGTACTTGTTGAGTGTAGCTGACAGGCCCACGCACATTGGTACCAGGGCAAAGAGAGAGATGGAGAGGGGAAAAGGATGAGAATAAGGAGATTATGAACCTGTCTGTTTTAAATAATAATAATAAAGCGTCCTCACCATCTAAAATGTAGAGGGATGTGTCCAGTGGAGCGGATGATTGATAATATGGTAGATGTCTTCTAACTGTGAACACGCTGTTTGATCTGAGGTCATCAAAGACTCCTGTCAGACTATGTGTGAAATTCAGCGCTGACAAGGCCTGACCGGTAGCCCCAGGCCTTGTTTAGACGTTCCAGCACTGAGATCTTGGAAAGTATCGATATTATCATTTTATAAGGCTTTTTTTCCCCCCCTTGCTGTCTTTGCTTTCCTCAGATTTGTAGGCACAGAGAATCCCTACAGATGACATTATCCAAGAAAGATGAACCTCGGACCTGAAATAACTTCTCTGTCTCTCAGCAGAGCTATATTGTGGTTCCAGTCCATCCATTCACCTGTTTTGTGTGCAGTCTGTTTTTTTTCTTACCTTTCAAAAGACTGAAAGGGAAAGTAATAATAAACGAAGGGAAGAAAAGATGCAACTTCTCTTGTTTGCTTTGCCTTAAAGGGGCAACTGCTTCTGCAAAGACATAATCCCCCCAAATCGAAGCTCGCTGTCCTTTGAGCTGCAGATATTTTCCTTTTATTTTCCAAATCTGGCAACAGTGACGAGGAAATGGGCTGAAGGATGAATGTCAAAAATGCAGGATGATAAAGGATGATTATTAGACTTGCTGGAATTGAAACTGGTTTTTCAGTGGCCAGAAAAAGATGAATGGTGGGAAACAGCCAGTCCCTGAGGACACAATACCTCCTGGCCCATCTTCACAGTGTGTTTGCGTGATTTGCCCAGATCCGCAGTGACCTGATGAATGGCGGGTGTTAGCTCACTGCTGTTTTGAATGCTGATGTTTGGGAGCTCCAAAACAAAGGCAGGAGGTATAAATCCAAATCCCCCTAAAAATTCCCTTTGGCACTGACCGCGCTGTATGTTCACTATTTATACACTCGTTTGCAGCAAATTAACCAGCGATGTATTCAGGCAGTGCTGGTTCCTTGCAGCGCTGGTCTCAGCCATAGCCGCAGTGGCAGTCTGTCTCCTTCCTTCCCCCCTATGCCTAATGAGCAAATTGGATTTCCAATACGCCATTTGTCAATGATTATTTTAGCCCTTGGTCTGCAAAGAGGTGTCTCTCTATTTCTTTCTCCCTATGTCCACCTTCCTATGTCCTGGCAAACAGCATCTATTGAGGGCCTTTGTGTGGTTGACATGGCAACAGGTCTGCGGTGCGGCCGCAGAGTGCTCAGCACCTGTAGAGCACCAAATCTCTGACTGTCTTGCCAATGCAAGACAGAGCAAGAGGGAGGGATGGATAAATGCACTCTGGATAAAGCAGAAAAGGTCAAAGGGTGCAAGCAGATGGCCGTGGCTATATGGTGACGCATGAGAGAAACTGGTCAACCAGTTTTATGGTATGCAATGGCATCAGAGCCATATACCACTGTCACACTATTTTTTTACATTTAAAGCCCAAGACAAAGAACTTATTCTCAATGATAGATACTGTCTTTACTGGACTATAATATAATGCCTTCACTTTATGAGCAATTGTTTTGGGGTTTTGCTGCCACTCAACACAGCTGTGGTGAATATAGGACAGGCCACCATAAATACAACAGGAATATATTGCCTCGTATCAGCTGGAAACCATTGCCCTCCAACATTTGAATGTCCTTCAAGTTTTATGGTCAATTTCACTCTGTAGCTCTGATTCCTCACAGTTTGATTGGACTTCACTTTCGGCACTCGACACAGCCCTCGCCTACATGCGTAGCTCATCCTCTGAGGAAGTCGTTGTGAGTAAAATGTACCATTACCACGGCTCAGTGGACACAAGTGAGAGAGTGTACAAGCCCTACATGGACTGAAGTACATCTTGTCTTTTTGCAGTAATGTTTTGAATGTGGGAGGCATTTTTGAATGAATTGAGTGATGCATGCCTTACCAGGACTTTTGGGCAAGGGTCAAGATATGAGAGAACATCTTTTCAGTTAACACGGAAAGAAATTACTTTTCTTGCAAACAAACAGTACCTTCTGAATCTTAGCAGTGTCTGAACGCTGCCCACACTGTTTAGTGGCCTTCACATTGGATTCCAAGGGGTCCAGAGGGAGAGGATTACTTCGACGGCAGTCAAATGCTCAGCTTTTACTTCACACTGTAAATGCCTCATGGTCCCCCTGACCATTTGGCTGTGGGTTGGAAGCAGCACTTTTCTCCTAGCAGGCTCATGACAACTCCGATATGGTGTATGGGAAACGGATCCGGTACAGAGTAAAGGGCCCGCTTGGACCTACTCAGACCTGAAAAGACTCACCTTTTAATGCTTAGCTTTTAAACACTTTGCAATTTCTCATTTTTACATATACACTACACTGCCCTCCATAATTATTGGCACCCCTGGTTAAGATGTGTTCTTTAGCTTCTAATAAATTCAGTTTTGTTC
>JBBPCZ010120866.1:0-10128 GCA_037974445.1 Brycinus macrolepidotus | reverse complement strand
ACGCAGACACACACACAGACACACACACAGACACACACACAGACACACACACAGACACACACACAGACACACACACATTTTTTTTACAATGTCAGTAAGTAAGTAAGTATGGTTTATTTATGTGGTCACAAGTCACTGCACCAAAAAGAAGAAAAGCAGAACAAGACAGAACAGAACAGAAAAGACAGCGATGGTTTCCTAAAGTCCATTTATACCGGTACGTCTTCAGCTTAGATCTAAACAATCAGACAGACTCAACCGACTGCAGGTCCGGAGGAAGACTATTTCTTACACTAACACTAACATTTATATAGAGAAAAAATGATTTAACCCTAATCTTAACTTCATAACCAAAAGCAGGTTTATCCTGTCAATTACAAAACAAACAAAACACATGGATCTTTGTAAAAATATAGTTTTTGTTTTTTTACTTCTTTTACTTTTATTTTAATACAACAGTCAGGACCATTGTTTTGGTTCTGACGTCGTAAGTTACTCCTCTAGTTTAGAGTCAGGACATGTTTTAGTGTCACACTATAAAACAGAGATCTGGGCCACGTAGAGAAACGTTATCCAGCTGAAGGGCCGCATTCCTCATGTATCAAAAGTGGGTCAAGACTTTCTTGCAGGTCCGCAAACTAAACCAGGTCAGCAGGAGCAGCACCAGAGAACATTTCGGTTTGAGAGGCTCAGATTTGGGGATACTGTGCTCAGAATGAGCGGAACGTGAGAAATCCTGCAATTCCACCAGTAAAAGTGTCTTTTTCAAGGTGTGACTATTTATTACTGACTCTCACCAGTTCAGAGCGCAGTCTCTCCACCTCCTGTGTCTGGTCAAACAATTTCTTCTCCAGCTCCTCAATCTGAAGGGACACACACACATACACACACACACGCACACATTTTCAACATATTCTTTACTATTCAGGTTTATTCATTTCCATTCAATTCAACTTTGTCATTACTATCAGTAGAAAAGTAAAAGAACAGCCACTGCACCGGTCTTACGTTGGCCAGTACTTCATAAAGACTATTATTATGGAGCAGTGAAGGAGAGACAGTGCTTATGGTGAATGGTGAATATTATGATGGTGAATATTATCATCATAACTGTGATTTAGTCGCAGTAGACGGACAGCAGGCAGTTGCAGCTGTGATGTTACGTGCAGTGACTCACTACCTCCAGTGTTCCATTACTTCTGTAAATTAAACACGTTTTGCAAAGGAAATCAAAAAGTAAACCAAAGCAGCCCCAAACATTCTTTCAAAATGTTTCAGTATCGTCAGCAGTTTTTTCAGAATTTTTTTTTTGTCTTGCTGATCTTGTCTTGACCATTCCCCTCAATTTCCATGTCTTAGTGACATTTCAGACAGTGAATATTACAAGCAAGGAGTGTTGAAATATCTTTTGTAGTCTTGTATTGCTTCATTAGAGTCAGTTACGATTAGTTTCAGATCCTCAGTCAGTTGCTTAGATGAGCCTGATGAGTGTCAGTGCAACACCCTGAGAGGTCTGAAGGGTCACATAATTCACTGTGTTCTGGAACTGTCAGCACCCAACTGAAGCCTAACGAGTCAGAAAAGCTCTGAGAGCTTAGAGAGGAAAAAAACAACAACAAAAACTGGTGGGATGACTGAAAAGGTCCCCAAACTTTTGCAAACAGAACATGTTTCCCAAGTTTTTTTCTATATATTACTGGAAATATGTATTCATGAGTTATATATTTAAGCTTGTTCCATGCAGATGTTACTTGAACTTTTTTTTTTTTTACTTAAAAAGGCAACAGTACATTTGTATGCAAAAGCTTGTGCACCCCAGTCAAACTATGTAGTTATAACAGAACTTATAAACCAATCAGGCTGTGCAGAACTATACATAACTATAATATTGAAGCTGTATAAAATCAAATCTTGTATATGTAGTAAAGTATAGTGGGTGAAAAAGGGCGGAGGGCTGCAAAGATGTGGACTTTGTGATATCAGTCATAGGCAATTTATTACAGTTACTGTGAGGAATCTCCCTTTATTTCGAGACATTAGGAGTGAGTCCTGTCCCTGTTTACCTGTGTGTGCAGCCCTGCGAGGAGAGCAAGCTGACGTGCGTCCTCTTTGTGCAGGAGGTGCTGGGGGTGAACTTTACTGTCCTGGGAAGTTTCAGGATGATCCTGCAGCCTCTGTGATCCTGAACCTGCAACACAGACACATCCACTTCTGTCAGGATCTCATTCCTCCCAATAGGATCATTTCCCAACACCCGCCGGCTGAGAAAACTCAAACATCTCAGTGTCCACGACTGAGGACACTTACACCAACAGGTCATAACTAAGACTGTCTTAACTGAGATCAGTTTTTAGTAAGGCCTTCATGCTCACTACACCAATTACAGTTACACCCAGGCATAACAAGGACGGGCATTAGAAATGAGTGTCATGTGAAAAACAGTCCACATGGAAAACAGTAACAGATGGTACTAATGAATGTATAGATATGGGAGGACAGCACGCAATAGAACATGTATGGAAAAAACCCCTGAAAGATCTGTTTAAAGAGAAAGCATGCATCCAATAGGGATGACTCGAAATGATCCATTTTTAAGAGTCCTGAAAGTCTACCAAAATATTCTAGTAAATTAAGGGTTTGTGATGTGCAAATTAGCTTCTCTATAAAAGGATATGCTCTCATATTTCAGAGCCTGAAGTCTGTCCTCCATAAGTGAGGAGACCGTGTCTTCTGTTATGGTCAGGGTTTCTAATCTGTTCATTTCAATAAAGGAAAAACAGCTGCCTGCGTTTAAAGTCCACTGAACACCAGATGAGAAGCGCCACCACAGCGAATAGTAGAAACTGCAGCTTTATACACTTGCAGTTTTTACATGAGGTAAAATGTTTCAAAAGAATCAAAGAAATTAAATCAGCAATATTTTATCACGTAGGCTGTAGGTTGATTGTCATCTCTCTCATCATTTTGCAATGTAACAAATGACACAAGAAATATTTTTGAATTTGTATTAACAGCTATTTGTGGTCCTCCATTTAATCTGCTCAGAGGAGAGCAACATGTAAGAAAAATGTCAAAATATAAACATTTTTACTGACCAAGAACTAGAGATACTGGTAAAGGAAACAGGCAAAAGTAAAAGTTACAATAGTGTGGGGTGAGGACGGAAAACAAGAGTCGACTCTTGCAGTCTAACATCACAGCATGAGGCTGTCGAAACGTTAGGAAAACATTAAAGAACATAATATTGTCGAGACCACCCTTTAGCACTGTACCTACGAGAAAATGCAGGAAAAAAAAATTAACTTTTCTTAAGAAGAAACTTCAAAAATTATAAAGTTTAAAAAAGGACATTTGAGAATGTTTCTTTAAGGTGCTTTTGTGAATCTGGCCCTCACTAAGCAAGGGGAGAAAGTGTGTTTCAAACTCATAAAACCCACCAAACAGGCGGGACTGAGTCTCCTGAAGCAAAGAAACAGTCTAGAATTTTTCTAGTACATTTTATATCCCATCTCAGTGAAAGCTCAGTTTTAAATTTACACCCAGAAAGATACAAATTAGTTTATAAAACCAGAAATGTACAACAATCCTGTTCCATTTCTATTTTTCACGTGTCCCCCACTTACCTGTAACGTCAGCTTGTCTGAGCTGGTTCTCCTGCAGGCTGGACTGTTCTAGAGTCTCCCGGCTGGAGTACTGATGCTCTAGTCCGAGTTCTGCTTGGTCTGGTCGGGCTGCCTGGTCCTGGTAGGCTTCCTGTGTCTGTAGTTGCTGTAAAAGCAGTCTTTTGGTGGCGTCTTCACTACACAAACGAGCTTGAAACTCGCAAACTTTTTCCTGAAGTACCTGCAAAAGCATCAAAACACACAATTTAGAGAATACTCTTTTACAAACACTGTTTTGGAAGAAAAGATCTAGAAGGCACAAGGCTAGAACAGCTATATATAAACAGCTACGACCGGCAACAGCTTAGATATCAGGGCATGAAGTATATTCAGATATATAAATCTATACTACACCAAAGCACACTTTTCATACGTTCTACTGTACAAAATACAGGTTTTGCATGAAGCCATGAGAACTACAGAAGAGAAGCTTGCAACTACCTCCCTAGCACCAGCTCTGGTCAACAAAAAGCCACGCATAGTACCAAAAATGCTCCCCATTCACATACACACACTCCACCCAGCTTCTCTACAGCTCTGTGGAAAATGGAGAATGTTCCATTTTTACGTTTGGTGACACAGAACAAAAGACAAAAGGAGCTCACAGCTAAGCACAAAGGTGGAGAATGAGAGGGGAATTACGTAGGCAGATGTCCAGGAACGGGACCAAGTGACCTTCTGCACAGGTGAAACGGTGGAAAAACAGACAGAACATAAGACATGAGAGGAAGATGACAGAAGGGGAGGAAAAAACGTGACACAAATGAAGAACGGGACAAATGTGAAGAAGACACTGTCCAAACTGTATGACTCCAAACAGCACAACAGTGATAAAACCCCTTTGAACAAACATACAGGACTCGACTGAAAGAAACAGTTGTTGCAAAACTTATGATCTTGATCTTGATTAATCGTCAGTTTGCGCTATTTTCATGTGCAGAAAGAAACAGGCAGATTTTTAAAGTATTTTTAAAGCCTTCCTACCTCACTTTGTACTTATAAATCTTCAAATGACTGTAGTTTGCTTCTGTTCGGTTCATTTTCACTCATTGGCTTTGATTGCTCAGTCAAATCAAAATGACTGGCAGATTATTTGAACAGTATAATTGATAGTCACAGCATTATTGACAGGACGTTTGTGAAGAGGCACTTCCCAGCCCTTATGAAAGATGATAACCAGCATGACAGTTAAAAAGAAAACCTGCTGCAATCACGCTTTGTCCTTTCAGGGCAGGTCCTTAAACGACAGTATTAAATTAAAAATGCAGAAACACACTCACATAAGCCGGCTCTCTAATCCAGCTGAAGGAGACGTTTTTGGCTCTCAGCTGGCTGGTCAGCCAAGAGTCCAGTGTTCAAATGATTAATCCGATTTGGATTACACTCACACTATAGGCATTGTGCTGGACTGTATAGCGTGTCGACACGTTATAAACCAGGTGTGCTCTGGTGACATGCATGGCTGTCCCAGGCCGAGGCTATTGTGTGCATTCAGAGAGTCGGAGCAAATTCAAAAGGAACAGGCCTCCCAGTGAGAAAAGAGTACCGCCAGTCTAACATGTGATCACCACCCAATAAGAGATGAGCATCAAACAAGGAACACTGAAGAGACTGGAAACACTTGTCTGAGGAGAACAGGGCTTTAAAGGGCCAATGCCATAGGAAAACAACATTTCCTGACTTTTTCAGACATGAGTTTGATGCAGCGCCCAAATAAACTGTACAGTTTACTGTTTACTCCCTAGTCCACAGTTCCAAAAATCTATTTCTGTTCTATAAATCTGTTTTGAATCTATATATATATATATATATATTATATCTGCCCATGTTTAGATCTCTACCCAAAACTCATCTTTTCAGATTAGCCTACCCCACATAACTTTCTCACACTTCATACCACTACCATCTATATGTATTTTAAAAAGACCTTTTGTATGTATATGTATTTAAATGTCTTTTTATGTAAATTTGTATATTTGTTTTTTTTTCTTTAAAGTGACCTTGAGAGCCGTGAAAGGCGACAAATAAAATGTATTATATATATATATATATATATATATGTATATGTGCGCACACACACACCCATATCACGCTTTCTCACACATCACACAAGAGATCTCATATGTATACACACATCTCACACACACACACACACACACACACACACACACACACACACACACACACACACACAGATATATACACACACACACACACACAGATATATACACACATACCTACATATATATATATATATATAAATTGAAGCACAATCAAATTGTAGGAAACATTGTGCTGTCGACTGTAACACTGTATGGAAATCAGAACAGACTCTGAATGCTCCTTAATAAACCTGCAACATCCCACAGTTTTAGTGTTCCATCACTTTAGTGCTATTTAAGTCTCAGAATCTGGAATCCGATGCTGAAGCTGAGGGATTTCAGACCGGGTGCCTTTCCGAGCTCGAGGCTCAGATGTCTGCGTGTGTCACTTTTTTCCAGAGTAATCAAAACTCCGCTGCACATTATTATCTACAAGTTCAAAGCAAGAAAGCAGCTCCTCTGTTATTCGGGACTTTAAACATCGACACATCAGCGTCTCTGGTGACGGGAAACAGAGCTGTGACCACAGCACTGCCTTGGATACCAAAGTCACTAAGCAATAACTCCAACAAAACAGTGGAATGGAGAGACAGGGGGACATCCTGGGATGACTAATTAACCACTAAGTGATTATATAATAATCAAAAAAGCCTCGTGGATGTTAAAGCTGCATTTCTGTGACCGCTTTGGACTACCGTCATCTCTGGTATTGATACAAGACCAAATTATCTTTAGAAAAATTGGAAATAAAACCCTGAACGCATGGAATTCAATAAAGGAACGGTGTTATTTAGTATAAAAACGTAAGTAATCTAAACTTCTCTATTATATCCTTTTAAACCTCTATTATACCCTTAAATATCTACACTAAACTGTTTTCTATTTTTTGAGGGGGTAGAATAAAAAGCCATGGTATCAGGAGGATGTGAGAAATTTGCACAACAGTGTTACAGCACAGTTTTTTTTTTTAATCTGGGGCCTGTAGCTAACCCTGCTGACGCAATTCTGAAAATCCTCAAAATTAAAGTACTGCTGCAGCCACACTGTTACAGTAACAGTCTCTCAAAGTAGGTAAAGAATGTGGGATTTGAGTTCAGTGAAATAATATAGGAGAGACTATAACCACCCAGTAAAGCCCATTGCAACAGTTCACTGAAATGACCATCTAATAAACAAATCGACCCGCCACACATTCACAAAGCCAGTACAACAAGTTAGACAGAAGCCTGAGGCTAAAGCTGCAGCTTAATTTAGAGCAAACGTGTCCAAATCCAGTCTTGGAGGGCCGGTGTCCATCACAGTTTGGTATTTCTGCCTCTCACACACACTCAGTAAACCTGGTTGAGTTGAACTAGGCTTGTTTAAGCAAGGAAATGACCAAACAGTGCAGGACCCAGACCCTCCAGGACCAGATCTGGGTCCCTCTGATTTAGAATTAATACATTCTGTAGACTCGTGTGTTGTGTTAAAAGAATAGACATACACATTTCACCCCTTTACTTCAAGTGTAGTCAATCAGCCAAGACTACATTTACGATTTTTATGTGATTTTAAAGTCGTGTGTGAACACAGCACAGCACACAGTGTGAATAGAGTGAAATTCTTTCTCCGCATTTAACCCATTTAACCAATTTAACCCATTTAATGCATTCACCAAGTGAAGCAGCGGGCAACAAAGTGCCCGGGGAGCAATGGTTCCTCAGTGGTGCCACTAGCAGGCCTGGGATTTGAACCCACAACCTCCTGAACGCAGGGGCAACTCCCTAACCACTAGGCCACCAGCTGACAGACTTTATATTTTATTTTGTTCTTGTTTGTGTGTCTGTGCAGTCGTAGTATAAGCAATTTCCTCTGGACTCAATACATGTTCTGTCTCAGTTTTGCTGAATTCACTTTACGCTGGAGCCACGAGACTAATGCAGCCAAAAAACGAAAGCTTATGTACACTAATCAGCACTGTGCAAACGGCTTAGGTCCAAATCATCGCACACTCCTCAAAAGGTGGAAATGATCAGTAATCTCTGAGGGACTTGCTCATGCATGCTTATGTGGTTTCTATCACTTTAAGGTCACACTGAAAATTCAGATAGCAAACATGAGATTTTTCACTGCACCATTTTTATAGAACGACTCAGTAAGACACTGAAGGGGTTCTACCTGAATAAGCAGCTGCTGCTGGTCTGAGAGAGGCGGGTCGGGGAGGTCGGCGGGTAAACAGTGGCGCTGGAGGACTGGGCCAGGCAACGTCAAGAAGGAGCTCTCCTCCTCACCATCGCTCATCAGGAACTCCACTGAACTCGCTGCACACAGACACGCACGCACGCACAGACACACAGACACACAGACACACAGACACACAGACACACAGACACACAGACACACAGACACACAGACACACACACAGTTTACACAGAGTACTTTCCGGAGAAATATTCCTGGAGAAATACACAAAATTTATACACTATACTTTATACACAAACGCGGTCGGTTATTACCAGCACTCGTCTTTTCCAGCACTCATCCCTCCCCCCCCCCATTCACTTCTATTCACTTTTGACTCCATTCAAATGAATTCAGTTTCAGGAGACGAAACTTTCAGACTCCATACAGTGACCAAACGATGTGAAACTTCACATGAAACCTCAGATCACATCCATCCCCTCATCCAAGCCCTGCACTCGTCTTTTCCTTTATTCCCCACACACATCCATCCCCTCATCCAAGCCCTGCACTCGTCTTTTACTGTGTTTTCATCCCTTTTTGCTCGATTCACTTCCATTACATTTCTGGCCACATTTAAACGAATGGAGTTCTGCTCAGTAAAACTTCACCACACGTCCACAAAGCTGCATATGGCACAGACTGGACACTTTATCAGGAACGCCAGCTCATCCCGGGAATGCCTGGCAGGCCCATCTCAAAATTTCCTCAGGAATTTTCTAGCTAGTTTCTATTGTTCTCGTCTTTGTGTCTCTGTGCAGTCGGTGCATGAGCAGTTTCACCTGGGATCAATAAAGTTTTCTGATTCTGGTTTTGATTATTCTCAAAGTTCTCTAAATGTGGCAAAGCACATTTTACACATCCATGCATTAATAAAACCTCACACATCAGCACATTTATATGGGAAGGAAAGGAAAAGATATTCCTACTTTTAGATTCGATTCCAGTTCATTTTGGAACGTTTATCAGGAAACCTTTGCACGGATTAAACAGCTGCCTTTAACACCGTGCACAATAGAAAACAAACGGAAAAGAACGGAGTTACTGGGCTTTCGGATGACAAAGACGCCGCAGAACAGCTGCACGAGCAGGAATGTGTGATTCACAAGATTGGTATCAGGAAATTTAGAAATCACTAACATTCCTACTACAGCCACACTGCCGAGCGTCCTCTTTTCCTGCTCTATCACTCCCTCTAACTCTCTCTCTCTCTCTCTCTCCCTTTCTCTCTCTCTGTCGCTCCCTGTCATTGTCTCTCTCTCTCTCTGCGTCATTGTCTCTCTCTCTCTGTCTCTCTCTCTGTCTCTCTCCGTCTGTCTCTCTCTCTCTTTATTGGTGTGACCGTGAGCATGTACAGTTTTGCCAAAGCATTGAAATGAAACAATAAAAGATTTAACAATAAAATAAGATAAGATAAAATAATAAAGATGAAATAGTATATACAAATATAGATACATGTCTCTCTCTCTGTCTCTCTCTCTCTCTTTTCCCACAATAACACAGTCAAGGTCCTTCAGGCTCCATAGAAACGAGCGCAGCTCGATAAGCTGGAAGATAACAGCCTTGTGCGAGTGACACATTAACTTAACACAAGTACCTGTGTGTGATTTCTCAATCCACTGCACAGACTCTTATAATGAAAACCAAAAAGATTCTGTGCCCAGTGCACGCGCACACGCACACGCGCACACACGAAACACCACAAAAGGCATATATCTGTTCAGGACAGTGTTTTAGGTCATATTTTCCTCTGTAGTGTTTTATTGTGCATTTCAGCTATTCTGCTTTCCAGTGTTTTTGTAAACAGCTTTGAGATTCAGCAGCTAAAATAAAAGGGTTAAATATATAAAAATCAATAATAACAACTAGCAAGGCTGATTTTAGCTCAGGGATACATCCTGCTGTGGCAGCTTAAAGCTTCACAGACTCTTCAACCATCTGAAACCCCCCAAAAAACTCTTAAACCACCCAAAAATCATCTTCAGTCTTACACAAAACACACACACACACATTTTAGAGGCTGTGTGTGTTTTCTGATGACACAGCAGGTAAATCTTTTCCCCGAGCGTGAGTGAATGTGTGTGTGTGTGTGTGTGTGTGTGTGTGTGTGTGTGTGTGTGTGTGTGTGTGTGTGTGTGTGTGTG
>JBBPCZ010120865.1:0-10128 GCA_037974445.1 Brycinus macrolepidotus | reverse complement strand
GCCCCCCACTTTTTGTTCCCCATTATCTTTTTATTGTGGTGTTAATGTGCCAGAGTGTCCATGGTGCATTGTCTCATTTGGTCAGACAAATTGATTTGTTTATGTACAGTACAGATGGTGCGCTAAAACCCGGCAACTGCGTGGCTGTAAATTGTGCAGTGTTTAAATCTAATCAACTCTTCCCACAGTGATTTTTGTGAATGTGGAAAAAAGCTATTAGTGAAGCAAAATAAATAAGCAGTAAACAACCGCAGCTCCGTGCAGGTCACAGCTCATTCAAGCAGGATTTACTTTGTGACGAGGCCGAAATCCGTTCATTAAATGAAAATATTATCATAACCACATCTGCCTTAATCCAATTAACCTTCTTAAGTCCACGGGGACGGGACACTGGAGGTAAAAAAACAACTGAAATGCTAAGGTCACCAATAATGCAAGCATGTTATTACTTGAAATGAATTCATCTTGAATGTTTTGGAGCCAGTTGATTTCCGGACCAGTCTGTATGGTCTCACTGTAATTGACCTTTTGTCCAGTATGATCTAATGTATCTGAGAAAATGAGGTCAGTTCCAAGCTCAACTTGACACTGCCTTGAGATAAGCATAAAAGCTGAAACACGCATATGCACACACACACACACACACACACACACACACACATTGATGATATGCTGAGTGAACTGTAGCTGGCCTGAAGTTACTGCTATAAGTCACATTTTCTCAGAATGCTGAAATTGCTTTTGGGTCACAGCGCTATGTTTAGCTTCAGCTTTATGTGGTCGGACACAGAACATCATACCTGAAACCAAGCAGGTATTTTTACTTGATGAGTATGCTGTTTAACAATTATTAATTTTACTTATTAATTTAGCATCAATCTCTTGAATCTGCACCAAAGACTACATTGCCCATCAAAAGTTTGGTATCTCTACCAGTTTGTCAAAAGAAATTCATCAATGCAAATTGAAAATGATACATTTTAATGAAAAAAATAATAATTTTCATCTGTTCTGTGACACATTTCCAAGAGAAGCATGAACGTTGCGCTTGAGGATTGGTGGGGAAGGTGGGAAGGGGAGTTGAACCATGATATTAATGTTTAATACTTTTCTCCTCCTTTTGGCGCAAAGTGATGTGATCAACAGTCAGAAGATGTTTTAGAGACACCCAAAAGTCACAACGTTCTATTACCTGAATGTATCATGAAAGATTACGGGATTTGATTTAAGGTTGACTGTATTAGCAAGCATGTTGTATTTATATAACTATATGTATTTTGTTTGGATCTTGACATTTTATTGCCAAAACTGACCTGAAGAAGCAATTGCCAGTTTGCTCCCCTTTTTGGGATGTCAGTTCTCATGAGCTCTCAAACCTCTCAAGGTGCTTGAAATATTATTTTTGGAAACGGCGCAGCAAAACCTTTGCAAGTCGGTGTCCATAACGATGGCAGCCCACTTTAAGAAGGCTAATCCTCAGAGATGTAAGGAAAGCTCTCTCACAAAATCTGTATCTGGATGTTCATGTTTAATAGAGCCCCACTTTTCAGAAAATTTGCTAACCTTGCTGAACTGCATTAAGGTCCTGGTCATACAGCATTTTGATCTGAAGGAGGTTTATCCCTAATGGAAAAGAGAGTTCCGAGCAGCAGAGCTCGCCACTACGGTGAGAATAAAAGCTCAGAGATTATGAAGGCTTGTTGACTGAGTGTCTCTGACTCAGATGCCCCTGAAGTGATACGCAGTTTTCCCTTTACCCCAAATATAATTGCAGCAGCTAAGACGTGTTTAGCGTCTGAATTCTGCTTCTTTAGTTTTGCACTAGACTAACGAGGCCAATGTAGCTAACATTTAATGGAAGCTTATAGCTTACTAAAAGCATTGGTTTATATAAACTGTGTGTCTAAATCATCATGAACTGGTGTCAAACCATGTTGAGTTGTTAAGTAATGTCAAACAGACTTGTTTTTGTGGTTTCTGACACTGTATGACATGCTGCCATCTACAAAAAAAGGGGCAGCTGGTGGCCTAGTGGTTAGGAAGTTGCCTGGGTTTGAATCCCAGGACTGCTGGTGACACCACTGAGGTACCCTTGAGCAAGGTACCGTCCCCACACACTGGATGAATGGGTTAAATACAGAGAAAGAATTTCGTGCTGTTCACACTGTGTGCTGTGGTGTGTTCACATATGACAAATGAACACTTTACACTTTAAAAGTGAACAAAGCAAAGCTGAGGCACGGGGGAGTTTCACACAGTATTACTTTGGTCAGTAAAATGGTCATAAAAATCAACAAGGCTCCAAAACAAGGCTCCAGAAGGTAAAAAGCATGTTACATAAAATGATTAAAAAGAGATGTTATTAAAACATTAACATAATTAAGGCACTAAAATTGGTAGTGCTTCCTTTATTATCCATATTTAATGTTATGGTTTTTTATTATGTACAATGTCCAAAAGTTTGCAGACAATTGCTCTTCCAACATTTCTTCTAAAACCAAGGTTTTTAATAGGGAGTTTGTCCCCTCTTTGATGCACTAACAGCCTCTACTCTTCTGGGGAGGCTTTACACTAGATGTTGGGATATTGCTGTGAGGATTTGATTCAGCCCTGCTGTTGGATAATTAGTTCTGGATCATAAATGCCACTCCAACTTATCCCAAAAGTATTGGACTGAGGGGGTTTTATATCCCTCTAGCTGACCTTATCCTCATGTGCTCCAGAGCATCCTGTTCTATTGACAACTCTTCTCTTAGGAGAGTATACAAGCTATATGTGTGTAGTTGAACACCTCTGTCAATAGTAGGCACACCATAAATTAGCTGAGTTTACTAATTAAAAGGGGTGTCTGGATCCTTTTAGGCATATGGTGTACTAGCTTGTTATGGAGCATGACAGACAAAAGCACTTAATGGACCAAAAATCTGATTGGTGACATGTAAGTGGTAAATCAGCATCACTAGTCAGCAAAGTAAGACATAGGAACTTTCCTGGGAAGACTCTGTGTTTTGCCATCGTGAGAGCATCCTGGATATCACGGATACATTACATACATTAACTGTGAGAATAAGTATTTTCAAAAATATAGAAGGTCATCTTTTTTGAAATCTTAAATTCTAATGAATGGTACAGTTATCTTCGAATAAATATTGTATTTAGATTACGTCATCATTAGTCATTCTCATGGTGCATTTACAGGCATGGCAATGCACAGCAACGGTTCCCATTTTATTAAATAGGAAGCACCGGTTCCATCAGACAGAGCTACATGGTGCAAGGTAGTTCCACTGCATCAAGTTTTGGTTGTGTAGTGTATAGAAAAAGTGAGCAGAGCTGAACTTTATCCAATTGAATCTGGCCAGCGTGTTGCGGCTACTCAATCAGGAGGCCGAAAGTGTTTGCATGATTTATGTCTCCAGCTCAGCGTAAGAAACATTCCCGCATGTCACAGAAGGACAGCGGTGGAAACCTAGAATGTTTGTAGGTGTAGATGTAGACTAGATGTTGATTGTTTGCCTCTAAATATTCAAACTTGAAATACAAAGATGATTGATTGCAATATTAAAACACTAGACTCAGTGATATTGACCACAAGTGACAATCAACAATTTGCTCTCCCAGTTTGTCATGGTGGTGTGATTTTTTAAAAATATTTATTAAGATATAAATGTTATTGTACTCAAAATTGTCATTAGATGATGTAGGTATGCATGCTGTGCAACAGGTGACAACACTACCAGAAATGCACAGTGCTAGCATTCCATCAAAGATGGAGTAGAGTCTGCTCCTGGAGTAGAGTTCCCTCCAAACTTTGTGAGGACAACGGACTGAACTCTAGATATTTGTAAAAATACCTAATCATGTGTGGTTGAACTTCTGGACATATCTTAGCAGAGCTTTGAGCACACTGACTGGGACAGGTTTAGAGAGGCTGCAAAATATGGCAGCTCTACCAACCTGTCAGTGATTGGCCATCAGTGAGTGTGTTGATAACGTTACTGCCTCAAAGACCATCACCACACACCTCAACCAGACGCCGTGGATGACTGCAGAGGTGCATGTGCTGCTGAGAACCTGAGACGCAGCCTTCAGCTCAGGTGATAAGGATGCTCTGAGAACAGCAAGGGCCAACCTGTCCAGGGCCGTCAGTGTCCTGCCTCGGTGACTATTGCCCCGTCGCCCTCACACCCACCATCATGAAGTGCTTTGAGAGAGTCTTCATGAGGCATATAAAATCACAGCTGCCCCCTTCACTGGATCCCCTGCCGTTCCCCCCCCTGCCCCTATTGTCCCAACTGTTCTATGGATGATGCCATCACTTTTCACTCTGCTCTCACCCACCTTGACAAAAAGGACACTTATGTGAGAATGCTGTTCATAGACTTTAGTTCAGCATTCAACACCATCATTCCTCAGCATCTGACTGCCCCCACACACACACCACCAACACACCCCTCTCCTCCTCCTAACACAATGCATACACACACTGAACTTTTTCTCAAACAACTCAGACTTTAATTGTCTCTGTAAATGCGCTTCTATTTATTATACTGCATGCTCTCTGTCCTGCTGCTGCTATATTTATTGCTGTCTACCTCTGCATTTTTGCACACGTAACTATGTTGTAATACTGCATTCATTCAGACTAGCACGGCAGCTATTTGTCAACTACACTAAATGTTGTCTCGTCCAGTTGTTTTGTTACTCTTGTGTATTTCTTTCGCTCTCTTTCGTCCTGTCTGCACTCGTGGTCTTTCAGCGTTCTATTTCTGTTCTTGTGTTGCACCATGGTCCTGGAGACACGATGTTTCATTTCACTGTGTGCTGTGTGTATATGGTTGATATGACAATAAACTTGACTTGACCTGACTTATTTCTTATAAAGATCAGATCAAATGCTCAGCTGATCTTAACATTCAGTCTAGTTCATTAACATACAGTGTAGTTCGCTGCTGTGTCATGTTGAGAAATTGATACCATATTTCCTTTGTCTCCAGAGAACAAAGGGTAGCATGCATTGCAGTCTTTACCGTTCACACTCATGGCATTGTTGCTCATGTAAGAAAATTCCTCCTCTTTCATGCATGCTCTCTTTCTTTCTCTCTCTCTCTCTGTCCTGTTGATCAACCACTCTATCACTTAATCCACAAATGTAGATATGCTGGCGTTCATTTAATTGTTTTATTTGTGTTTAGATTAGATTGTGTTAATGTTAAATTTATTTTCTCTAATACTGGTTGAGGCAAAAATGTATATCAAAAGAATTCACATTTGTTAAACAACCGTCAGAACTCAAATTGTTAATATTACTCTCTTTAGTTAGAAATGAAAGATTGTAATATTTATGATTTATGGTTGTACTAATGAAACTGATAAATGTAATGAGACTGCTTTATTTAATTAATCAGGACAGACCCTACAAATGAACAAATTTCAATCTTGAGTCATACAGTGTATAATTTTTTCATACTGTTCAAATTCCAGTTGAGGTGCTTGGAGAGGCATTTGATTAGCAAATAAATAGGGAAATTCTTGTTATAAATCAAATAAGAAACATTTTGATAGATTGCTTGTGGGGGCATGGAGGCTGGTCTCAATGAGTCACTTTCCATGAATGGCAAGGAGGGGGGTTAGCTCTAATATCCTCCTAGATACACCACAGTTTCATTGGCATTCATCATTTCCATGGAGCCCTGGTGACTGTAGCAAATGATCTTTACATCCAAACATCACTCATGGGCAACCTGTGACAAATGAGATGGAGGGAGAAAAAAATGTATGGTGTCTTTCCCTGGAGGAAGCTGCGTATCACACTGTTGCACAGAATGGCAGTTTGAGGTTACAGTCAGACATATGGGCTCCCTATGGGAAAGTACAGCCTGGCAGTTTTATATGTAATCAGTTTTTCCATTCCATGTATAATTTTTCAGGAAATTCAAAAATGACTGCATTCGACTAGGTTGCTGCAAAAGCTGCTAGCGCTGCTTATTGTGTTGGAGAATAAACATATTTAAATTGACTAAATTCTCTTAAAGCATTTGTATCAAACAGAGAGGATCAAGACTGAAAAAGGAAAATTCTCTATAAGCATGCAGAGACAATGCTGAGAGGAACCAAGACTCAAAGGCCAAACTATCAAAGAGCACGAGGAAGAAACTGGGAGGAAAAAAGATTCAAAGGGAAGACTATCAAAGAGCACGAGGAAAAAACTGGGAGGAATCCAGTTGCACAGATAGTGCCGTTAGGATGCAATTAGGAGGCAACAAGTGAATGGATAGAATTTTGGTAGGCTTATAATTTAGCTTGGACAGTTTAGCTGTAAATAGTTTGGAGCTGCTACTATTCTTCTCTGTGCAAACTTCAGCTGAGCGCCAGCTACCAGGGAGTTCAAGTCCTACTTGTGTGCATCTCTTTGAATAAGGACTGTAATTGCCACCACTCGAAGAAGACTGAACAAAGAGACAGGGAGAAAATCAATTAAACATCACAGCCAGCGCTGAGTGGAGTTCTGTCTGTGTCAACAGCATCAGATCCAATCCCCCCACCCACTCGTTACACCAATAAACAGGGCCTGTCCACCAGCCAGTTGGAAGGGGTTATGACAAAGAGCCACAAACACAAGCCGTGTGTACAGTACAGAACTGCAGAGGACACTTAAAAGGAATTTATATATGACCATGGACTCTTGTGGAATTGCACACCGTTAAGCCATACTGTTCCAGCTTCATGGGGAGGGAAGAAGTCTAGTCATTCACTTATGACAGCACAAACTGTCAGGACAATTAGCAGAGTTAACTGTGATTTTAGCCTTGATTTTACAAACAGACACATTTTGTGATAAACTGGGTTGCCAACAAATTGTTGTTTATGCTTTTGGCAGCCTGCAGTGCAGTGCGAATGGTTCAAAGATGCCAGTTTGGAAGCTGTTGCAGACACTCCAGTATTTTCATTGATACTTGAAAATTCTCTACAATGAATCTTCATCTAATTGCTGCACCTCTGATAAGCAGTAGGTACAGCAATGAGCAGTATGCAATAAGAGCATGGGAGAAAATTCTCAGGGAGCCAGGGATGAACAATCAAAACAATAGCAAACATGGCAAAGGGTTATTGGAGAAAAAAAATGAGAATATTGACTGAGTCTACTGTCTGTCACTCAACTGTCCTACTCATAGCCCCATGAGTAAATATTTGTGGCTGCTTTTTCCTTTGTGCTGGTGACGTTCTATACTGGCAGAGACACTTTATGGGTATAGAAAGTGCATGATTCCTTGTTAGCAAATGATTAAAAATAGATTTTTGTTCTCTATTCTGCGCAAATGACTGCAAAACAACTGCTGCAGTGTCTTTCCCAGGCTCCGCTGTGGCAGATAACAAACACGTCACATCTACTTCTGTAGGCAGTGGGACTTTGCAACCAGGCTTGCTGTGTCAAGGGTCTCGCCGGGTGAAAGATGTGTTAGCTTTATTTAATCTGTTGTTCAACAAATAACAAGATTGCAAGCAGTACATGTCCATGTGGTAATGATGCAGGTAATAATGTCTGGCTTATTAACTAAATTACTGTTTTTGTAACTGATGCTAATGCTGAATGCTTGTTCAGTTTTATACAAATGTAATTTAATAATAAGAATAACAACAATAATAATAGTAATAATTATTGTCATCGTCGTCGTCGTCGTCATCATCATCATAATACATTCATTTGACCAGATTATGCAGGCATGATGAGCACACCTAAATTCCCATGTGCATAAACTTGTGGCAATTGCTCCAAAACCTAATGCTTAATTGCTATGTTTCTAAAACAAATATAAACTGTGATGTCAATGCTTATGTATTTGTGCATTAAGTCAGCTAAGGGGTACCCTGAATAATTAAAAATGGTAGATATATAATGAAATATAAGATTCTATCTCAGGGGCCTGAAAGGTTTGGAAAATTACAATAGACATACAGTAAGGGAGCAATGCTGAGAATAGAGAGAAAAATAAAGTGAGGTGGAGAAAGGAGAGTGAGTGAGAGAGAGAGAGAGTGAATGTGTGTGAGAGAAAATAAAGTACAAGCAAGTTGCGCCATTGCTGCTCCTCCATCCACATCCAGGTGAGCTGCATTGCAGCCTTTTCCTAGACGCTCATAAATTAAAACCATGGCCTTCGCACTGACAGGAAAAACTATCCTTACCTGCCGGCAGTGGAAAAGATTTCAGACTAAGAGGGAAATTACTTTAATTTCATTTTTCTCTGTTTGATAGTTTTGAATATTGTTAGCAAATGTCTTTGTCTGTTTGTTCAGTCTGTAATGATGGCTGTAATGATGTCTAATATGTGTAATAGTAATGTAGCCATGTTATGGGTGACCATCATGGTAATGAACGTTCCATCACAATGGAAATGGATGTAGCATAACCATGGAACTGGGTGTATTAGAATCAGATTCAGAATCAGAAACCTTTATTGACCCTGGAGGAAATTGCTTATGTTATGACTTATGTTAAGACTCAGAGACACACAGACAAGAACGATATAAAATAAAAGGTCTAAATAAATCTAAATAAAGATCTGTAGAAAAAAACTCAATATGAAATACACTATGCTAAATACACAAATACTGAGTTTAAATACTATAGATAAGTAACTTACTGTTAAGTGAATTCTAACGACACAGATGGTAGTTAGGAGTACGTTATTACACTTAGTAGAGATCAGTAGTATATAAGTAATATTGACTTAAGTAGTGACATTGCACATGGTAAGACTATTGCACATAAGATATTGCACATAATGAAGTGGTGAAGTGCAGTAAAGACATGGAACTGGGTGTACTGAAGACATAGAACTGTGTGTCATGTATATACGGAACTGGATGTTGTGTAGACATGGAAATGGGTTTTGCATATCCTTGGAAATGGATTTTGCATATCCATGGAAATAGGCGTACTGTAATGGTCGTAGTCGAATGGTCCTTTGAATTATAACATGAATCCATGTTATAACTGCATATCTATCATCTTCCTTACGACAGCTGGGCAGAGAGCATTGAGAAAAGCGCTGACTTTAAAAGGAGGAGGGGGAATAAAATCTGACTTTCGACAGCGGCCCACCTTATTCCACCTTATCTTCAGTAACAGACTCAAAGTGAACACTTCAGTCAACCTTGCTAGTTCTAGTGTACAAAGCTCCTCTGCTGCCCTCACTAACATATGTTCAAGATGACCTGAGTATCCTGTAACATGTCATGTCTTACTAACATAAGCAATGTGACATTTTATCTTATGTTTAAAATGATTAACTTAAAAGTTACATCATTACGAATTCTGCAGCTGTGTGTGAGAGATTGTCGGTGACTGAAGGTCTTGAAGGCTGACTGAAGCTGATCCCAAGCTGCTAGAAGTAAAGTGGCCACATTCAAAGAATCCCACAAAACTGGACTGCCTTTAGTGAGATAGTGGCCTTCCTTGGTTTTATCTGTGATTCTGAGACATGGCTAATGTCTGTGCTTCTAAGTAAACCACCATAATGGTCATATCAGTGTTCCTTAACTATTTATGTGCTCCGTTTTTGCTTATTGAGTTTTTGCTCAGTTTTTGATGGCCTGGTGGTTAGGACGTTGGCCCTGCAACCAGAAGGTTGTGGGTTTGAATCCCAGGACTGCTAGTGGCACCTCTGAGGTACCCCTGAGCAAGGTATCATCCCCACACACTGCTCCCCGGGCGCTGTGTTCCTGGCTGCCCACTGCTTCACTTGGTGGATGGGTTAAATACAGAGAAAGAATTTCACACTGTTCACACTGTGTGCTGTGGAGGGTTCACGTATGACAAATGGTCACTTCACTTCACTTCACTTATTTGTGAGTTTGTGAAGCCAGTGACCATCATACCATTTTATTAAAAGTGCACTTACCCAGCTATCTTAACTCTCTGCTGTATAGGCATTATACACTATATGGACAAAAGTATTGGGACACACCTCTTAATTATTGAATTCAGGTGGCCCCTTACTTCCAGTGAAAGACAATCTTAATGCTTCAGCATACCAAGACATTTTGAATGACGCCATGCTTCCAACTTTGTGGACACAGTTTGGGGAAGAAGCTTTTCTATTCCAGCATGACTGTGCCCCAGTGCAC
>JBBPCZ010120864.1:0-10129 GCA_037974445.1 Brycinus macrolepidotus | reverse complement strand
AGGAGCGCAAAAAAAAAAAAAAAAAAAAAAAACGTTAACGCGCGAGAAATTAATTGTCGGCGTTAAGTAAATCATGCATAATAACGCGTTAACTTTTCCAGCACTAATATATATATATATATATATATATATATAAGTAATTTGTTACTTATTAATGCCCATTTTGTATACATTAGGTTTGTATACAATCCAATGTTCTCTGCCGAACAGACAGCCCTCGAGGAAACAGACTAGCCATGGCGCCATCTATCTTCCACTCCAGTAAAGCAGGGAACACAGTACGGACCTGCCCCGGAGCTGGGATGGTCTTTTTTTTGCCTTAATGTGTGGCACTTCCCCAAGGTTTTGCACATCCTGGGGCCCAGGCTTCTGTTGCTGCTGCGTGGAGCCAGATTAGCTCATGTTGAAGGAGGGATCCCTTTTTCCTAAGCTGACCACGCCCTCGGCCACAGCTCCCAGCATGCACACTGGTGAGGTGGCCAGTACAGAGGATGCGCTCGATGGCGGTACACTGGAGTCCCTGCCCTCTGGCTGCCCCCTGGACCTGTTCTGCCCCAACACGCTCATTCAAACCAACAGGATGCTGAATGGGATGAGCCAGTCCTTCTCTCCTCTGCCACGTCAAGAGCCCACACCTGTCCTTGGGCCTTCGAGGACCTTCCGTGGCCCACATGGCTACTCCCACTGGACGCCGGGGCACAACCTGGGGCCGTAGTAGTATGTCAGTACCACCTGGCACCCCAGTGAGCTCCCCTCAGCCGTCTGCGTTGAAAGAGCCTAGTGTCTCAGACAGTGATACCTGGCCACCTGCGTCAACAGAGCTGCTCGGCGCCCCCAAGACGCCGCCCAGCCACCTGCGATGACAGCACTGCCTGGTGCTCCAGACAGCACTGCCCAGCCGCCTGCAACGATAGCACAGCACGATGCTCTGGAGAGCACTGCCTAGCGGTCTGCTCCGACAGCACTGCCTGGTGCTCCGGAGAATGCCACATAGCCACCAATGATGACAATACCGCATGCCACTCCAGAGAGTGCTTTCCAGCCGCTAATGTGGAACGCGCTACCCCAGGTTTGGGAGAGCACCTGGAGGAGGATGCCTAAAGTATCAGAACTGTTTACGGGCACCTGTCGCTTTTGCCTCGCCTCTCCTGCCTTAGTCCAGCCACCAAACCTTGCCTTACCTTTCACCCTGGTGGGTGGACTCTAAGGGGGGACTAAGCAAGGGGGGACTGCCTCCTCCCTTGACAAGGGCCAGGTGAACAGTATCAAGGGAGGAGCCAGAACTCTTAAAAATACAGGTTCTCCAGCGAGTAAAGAGAGAGAACAGAGAGTAGAGAGAGAATGGAGAATAGATAGAGAAAGGAGAAGAGTGTGGAAAGAAAGATTGGAGGGAGCCCATGGTTTGGTGTTCAGCCCATCGTGGTGGTGGTTTTGTTTGGTGTTTTTTTTCTAACAAAGCTCCATCGTGCACCCGCACTGGTGTCTGTGTGCATTCCTGGGTATTTGCATCTCCACCTGTTGCACCTGTGCAAATTGTTTAAAGCCATTTTTCTCTGCATTGCAAACAACATGCTTTGTTTGTGAAAAAGTAGTTGACATTTTGTGAGCTACTTAGAAAAACACAGGTTCGGTTCTGGATTACTCCACAGCGCCTCCAGCCATTGCTGCGAAATTCAATCAGCAGCTCCAAATTTAATTTAATGAAGTACTGATTGAATGATTGAGTCAAACCAGGTTTCTGATGGTAACTACATATGATGCTGGGCTTCCACAAGGAACACACTGATATACTGTACATAAAATCACTATTTACTGTATAAGGTTATGTGTATTTATCCTATTATTAGTAATATTAACATGAAAAATCCCTCAGTGCTCATCTAAATCATAATATATATGTAGGTCATCAAGAGAGTATTTTGTCAGTGTTTTGTCCATTTCATGCAGCACTGGCTCAGGCCTGTGAAAGCTCAAAGGTCTAGAAGGTTTTGTAAGAATTTATGTGGGGGTGGAATTTCTTACTGGAGAAAAAAAAGGCTTTAGCTTTTGTTCCAGAACATCAAAGACACACAGTAAGAGAGCCAAGTGGCAGCTATTATCCTACAAATGCCAGCTCACAAGTGTTTGCTTGTGTGAGTGCATTATTTATTGCCGCAAGAAGCTTCTTAAAGAAGACAAACCCACAATGAAAACAACCTGTGCTGCACAATGCACTGTGCCGCTGGAAACGCAATAGCCATTAAAAATTGTTGACAGTGAATTTCAGAAAATAAAAAAAACAGCAAAACAATACTCAAACAATAGAGGCCTGAATAGAGAGAAATGTTAGTTTCCCACCATCTTTTTCATACTATTTAATGATACAGTGCTGAAGGTCTTGTACTTTGGTGTAAGCCCACTTATTTAGGATAGAAACTATGTAAAGTACATAGTTGTATTTCTTTAGGTTCAGCAGTATAGTATTTGCAGAACAGGGCTGTTTATGGGAGAAGGGATTCAGGGGTTATGCTCAAAGATCATGCACCCAGTTAAAACTGAATTAATACCATTCCCTTTCAAAGCTGAATGGATTAAAATATATGACTTATTAGGCTGAAACACACAATTAGTTTCTAGTAGTTCTTAAAATAAATGAATATGCACATAATCATGAATATGCACATAATCATTTTTTTTCTTCTGAGAATACACAGAATGTTGACTAGACATTGCACAGCACCAGTAAGTATATGCAGCCATAAATAGGTTGGAGAGATCTGTAATTCTCTGCATATTTACTGTTAACTATATCATACAGCGGATTGCAAAAGTGAACCCTTAACCCTTAACCCTTAACCCTCTAAATAAAACATTTTTCTGCAGATTCATTCATTCATTTATTCATTTTCTGTAACTGCTTAATCCTTACTAGGGTCATGGGTACCTGGAGCCTATCCTGGGGTCTACAGGCGCGAGGCAAAGACTCAGCCTGGGTGGGGCACCAGCCCACCGCAGGGCGCACACACACACACACACACACACCATTCACTCACTCACACCTACAATTTAGAATCCCCAGTTCACCTGACTTGCATGTCTTTGGACTGTGGGAGAAACCGGAGACCCCGGAGGAAACTCACGCCACCACGAGGAGAACATGCAAACTCAACACACACAAGGCCAGGACCCGGATTCAAACCTTCAACCCTGGAGGTGTGAGGCAACAGTGTTTTCTGCAGATATTTAACTAAAAAAGAAACACTCAAATATAAGATGTGCATAAGTATTCAAACCTTCAAGACTTTATAGAGAAAGCTTTTGCTGCAATAACAACTACAATTTTTGGGGGGTAAGTATGTACCAGTTTTGGCCATTTTTGCCCATCCCTGTATGTGCTGCCACCACCATATTTCACCATAGGCATGGTGTTTCTTAAGGCATGGGCAGTGTTATTTTGGCTCCACCATAACTCTTTGAAGTCTGACCAAAGAGTCAAACCTTCTCACACATCTTAACTGCGTCTCTCATATTTTTATGTGGACCATCTTAAAGAATGGCTTCTTTATTGCTACTCTCTCGTATGTTTAGTCTTGAGGGACAGCCTGTTCTAGTAAGTGTCTGGGTGCTGTGATGAAACTTCCTCTTTCTGATTATGGATTCAACAGTGCTTAATGGGATATTGATACTCTTCGATTTGTTTTGTAGCCATTTCCTGTCTTGTGCATTTCAATATTTTCATTTCTCACATCAGCAAAAAGCTCCTTTGCCTTCATTTTTGTAGTGATTTTCTAACAAAGAAAATGGCCCTTACAAAAGGTGTATATATCCTGAGATCCAACTTTACATAAGGGCTCACGAGGAGTACCTAATTATGTTTGATTATGGCGAAATAAGTGTCACCTTTGTATTGTTTGTGACTAATTTGTCATTTGTGTAAACCTGGAACCTCCAAAGCACAGGGATTTGAATACTTATGCAAACAGCATATTATATTTTCTTATTATCTATCTATTCTTATCTATTTAATGTTGGTAGACAAATAAATTACTTTGCCATTGAAACTATACTGGAGCAAAATAGTTCTCAACAAAATGTTGTTTGAGGAAAACTGTGTATGTATGTTTTATAATCCAGAAAACCATGATGACTTTCAAGGGAATTTAATTTGTTTGCAAACCACTGTTTTATAGCAACTTTAAATGAAGGCCAACATTTGGCACAGTAATGCAGTGTCATATCACTGAAAAGCTTCCCTCCTTTTGAATCATTTTGAATATCCATGTATGGTGCACATCATCTGATGTCTCACAGGTTGATGCAGTTCTAAAGCCCATACTTAAAGTTAGTTCTCTCAAAATCAGCTTTTCTCCACATCCAGGGCCAAAAGTCTCAGCTCTTAGAACATCTGCATTCATGACGTTTTATGTATTCATTCATAACCTGATTCTGAATAATTTTACAGAAGGAGTTCATAATGCATTGCTTATATCTAGAGTTATAATAGATTTTATACTAAAAATAACCTGAAAAAAAAAAAAAATTATGGCAACAGTGTAGTATTTTCGTGTTTACATGATAATAAAAATGAAATTTCAACAATGTTCTGTAAAATCGTCTGGAGAGAAATGAACATCTTAATTCTAACGTTATGCATAGGCTAAATCTTTAAATGTTTTTTTAATGTGTGATATATAAAATGCACATTTTACATTTTAAGTCACCTGGTACTTCATGATGCTAGGCATCTTATGGTCCCTTGAGCCTTTGGAGGAAAAACAGCTCACAAACATCACATATTCCACTGCATACTTCACAGGAGAATGGAGTTATTTCCTGTATAACCATTGTAGTGCTCCCAACGTGAAAGGTAGAGAAACACTCTGGGCAGGTTTTCAGTCCATCATAGGACATTCATGCACACAATCACTCCTAGACAGACACAGGGAGAACATGCAAACTCCACACAGAAAGGACCCTGGCTGCGAATCAAACCCAGGACCTTCCCACTGTGAAGCAACATGGTTACTTACTCTCTTTCTCTCTCTCTCTCTCTTTCTCTATGTCTCTCTCTCTCTCTCTCTCTCTCTCTCTCTCTCTCTTTCTTTCTCTCTGTCTCTGTGTTAGGCATGTGGTCAGCATCTTGGACCGTCCCCTTCTCCCCACATCAGAGAGAGTACTAGTCTTAAAGCTACTATTGTTCTACCCAACTGAGCTACAGCTGTCTGGGATCAGGGGAGACACTGCCATACCATCCTTTTACACCAAACCCAATGTACACCAAACCCCTTATGTTTTTTTAACAAAAAGCTAGGTTTTATTGCATTAAAACAAATGTCCTCTTTCAGCCACTACATGCTACATTCAACAGTAACAAAATATCCAAACTGTCTACAGTAATACAAAGAAATTCTCATGTTTGCTTCGGGGACGAAGGATGCAGATGCAGGGTTAACGTGACCAAACGAAACTTTATTAAAGAAACTCAAAAAATGCTGATCAGTACGTGGGACTTTTCAAAAACTAAATAAAGTCTTTTGATCCCTCATGTTCAGTCTGATGCTTCTCTTCTTTGATACTGGTTAAGGAACGCTCCTGGGGAGCCTCGAAGCCGTTGTGGTATTTTGCAGGGCAGCCTCCACAGGAATAGAGTTCTACGTCGGGAGAATGAATCCAAAGGCCAGAGCTCCAGTGGAACCGACTGTTGCTGAGTTCGTCAGCAGATGGGATAGTTCGGCGGTTCAGTTCTGTTAAATAAGGGGAGAAACGGGTAAGCAGGACTAGAGATTGCAACATACGAACTGGAGTGCAGATGCCTTCTTATTCCCGGCTATACTAGATACCTAGAGAGTCTGCTGGACCAAACACGCGGAAGGCATGAGAGAGACAGCACGCCGGACTCTGAATCAGCTGTCCCTTTTCACTAGAAACATGAGGGGAGGGGAAAGACAAACACCAATCAGGACACTAGGTTAATCTAGCTTGAATGGGAGTTAACACAGACAGATTGAACACAGGTGCGATCTTACAACGTAAACAAACCAACACGTGGAGACATGAGGGGGGCGTGATCTGGATTTGTGATCTGGATTCCCAGATCGGTATTCTGGAGAGGGATCCCGCCGATGACGTAACGGAAGCGGCGCGGCCGTGACAGAAATAAAGCATACTAGTGCAGCAGCAGCAAGAAAGGAGGCCAATCTTCTCTTTCTCTATTTGACAAAAGACTGTTGAAAGCTAGGTCATAGCTATAACGTAATAAAAATAAATAAAAAATTTTCATGAACATGATCTCTTTTAGAATTCACCGGTCTCTTTGCAAGCCAATGTTCTCATTAAAAAACATGCAACTGTAGATTAGTAAGACACATTGCAACTCATATTTATTAAATGTCACATACTGTTCTAATATGAACTGGGCATCAATATTAGTTTGTGCATTACCAGTCCTGGTTCAGCTCTAGAAAAATCTTATTGCATATAAATAGTGCTTCATCTTAAACCATCTACATTTTCCCTGGACATTCTACCTACGAGTGTTTTTAATGCCTTAGTGCAGGAAAAGTCACTGAACTCAGTTAAATAACTGTACGTGTGCTGTTAGATCTGAGTGCAGCCTTTGACATTATTGTCCATAACATTCTGCTCGACAGACTTGAAAACTGGGTTGGGCTCCTAGGTACAGCCCTTAGTTGGTTCAGGTCGTACTTGGAAGGCAGTAGTTATTTTTTCTCGATCGGCACCATGCCACATGGAGTCCATCAAGGGACCATTCTTGGGCCTGCCTTGTTCAACCTGTACATGCTTCCTCTGGGTCAAATTCTTAAAGAGAATGATGTGTCCTGAATCAACCAAGGGCTGTACCTGAAAACCCAACCCAGTTTTCAAGTCTGTCTAGCAGAATGTCATGGGTCAGCAATGTCTAAGGCTGTACTCAGATAACTAAGCAGTTGATCTGTCTAGCTCTCTCACCAAGTGACTTTGGTCCAATAGATTCATTGAGTCAGTGCCTCGATAAAGTACACAACAAAACTTTCTCCAATTAAATAAAGACAAAACGGAGATTATCTTGTTTGGAAATAAAGAGGGAAGATCACTTAATGGAAGATCACTCTACAGCACTTAAGACGTTCACACAGGGACAGAGACCTTAGTTTTAATGATCACTGTCACATCTGGTCCGCCTCGGTCATGCCCCTTACGGAGCCTGTCCCCCGAGTTTTGATCACGTGCAGCCCTGGACACAGAGGGATGACGTTATGTGTTGTTGCGTGCTTGGTCATCGGGAGCCTAGGCAACCCAGGTGTTAGCACTGAGCACATTAGCTGGGTTGCTAGGCGCCTGATGACATGTCCATGTGTGTATCATTTCAGTTAAGTGAAGCTTGTTTAATGGATGATTGTTTGCGTGGTGTGATTGGCTGTCTCTGTGTGTGGCTGGGTTTAAAAGCACAGTCGGTCCGGAGGAACTGACATCCACAAGTGTTTGTCTCGGGTTTGTATGAAACTTTATGAAGTATTTCACCTGCACCTGTATAATCACATTAAAGCTATAACAAAGTCAGCATTTTGGTACCTTAAAAACATTGCTTAGGTTAGAGACTTTGTGTCCAAACAAGACTCAGAAAAATGTATCCACACCTTCATTTCCTGCAGGGTTGACTATTGCAATGCTCTCCTCACTGGGATTCCCCAAAAGTCCATTAGAGCTCCAGCTCATTCAAAATGCTGCATCCAGAGTTCTAGCCAAAACCAAGAAAAGAGAGCACATTACTCCAATTCTCAGGTTCTTGCACTTTTCAGTACCGAATTGATTTCAAAGCGTTACTCATCGTGTACAAGTCACTCAGTGGGTGGTGCCCTAAATACATCTCTGACATGTTTTAAGTATATAATCCTGGTAGGTCTCTAAGATCTGCAGGAGCTGGTCAGCTAGTGGTGAAAAGATCTGAAACTAAACATAGTGTAAAGGCGTTTAGTCACTATGCTGCTGCTGGAACCAACTGCCCATCAATATCAGATCTGCACCAACTGTAGCCACTTTTAAAAAGCTGCTAAAAACCACACTATTCTCCTCCACCTTCTTTTAAATATCTGCACTTCTAAGCACTTTTGAATGTTCTTTTATCGATTTTCTATGCATTCTTTTATTTCTTCATTATTTCATTCTATTTTCTTTTAGTTTTTATTCTATTCCTGTAAAGCACACTGACTGACCTTTCGTGTATGATAATGTGCTGATAAATAAACTTGACTTGACTTGACTAGATATATGTGTATAAAAAGTATTAAAACAGACATGCGTCTGTGTGTGCAGTGATAAAATGGGTAGTATAGAGAAGTGAAAAACAGTAAGAGGGATAGTCTATGCCTCACATTTCACCCCCATCATTCAGAGGAGAGGCAATCATGGAAGATTGTCTGTAAAAGGTTCGGTGGCAGTAAAGACCCTTTTTGAGACATTCTTCAATTGCATCTCAATTCGACTCATTTTGCTGTAAGAGAAGGATGGCATCATTCTTATTCTCTGACTGTCAGCACACAATATATTCTATCTCCCTGTTTTCCTGTCAGTGACATAGTAATGTGTAATTAAATGCTTTATTAAAGTTATAAGAAAAACAGTTATCTGACTTGAGACACTTTAGCTAATACTTAATGCCGTTGCATTATACAATAATTGTAACAAGTCCACAGTTTAGCAAAGCACAGCAATTTTTTTTTTTTACAGTAAAATGTAAAAGGATAGCAAACTAAATAGAAATGCATTCCTTTTAAAAATGGCAGCGAGTTGCATTTGTCCGATGACAAACAGATTCGGCTCTGATCTAGAAAAACTAGGCAATGTTTTTATTGGGCAAACACATATGTTAATTTTCTCTTTTGTAAAACGTGTGTGAAACAAAGCGTCTGTAGAACACACCTCAAGTTCAGCTTACAGCTCACTTAGCCAATGGAAAAACATGTTGCTACAGGGTCTGCTCATGCAGTTACGACAAGTGCTGTCAGCATGCAATATCCTCAGAATGTTAAAGCAGCTGTAACGGAAAATTATTGCCAAAGAGGATTTATACTTCTTGATCTTTGTATGACCCCTGAAGACACTTTATGCTTTTAGACCTTAGTATGACGCCGTTCTTGTTCATGTGATTTGTGATGTTCTGCAATTTATGGTAAGGACAACTGCACTTAAGGTGACTTTGAGAAGGAGAGGTGCTGACATTCTATAAATTAGACGGACAGATGTTTGTGGAATGCATTTCCCCAGATTAAGAGTGTTTTTTACTGTGTATTAGAGTAATGAAAATAAAAGTCAGTTATGATACCAACTTTGTTACATCCTGCAGACTGCATTCATTTTGTGTGTGATGGGAACCCTCTTAGCAAAGAGAATAAACCACGAGCACGCTACCAACAGAGAGCGTTCAGTGTTTCCTCTCCTAACTTTGATTTAAGTCAAGATTTTGTCTACAACAAAGCCAAAAAAATCCCATTTGATAATAAAATGGTGGTTCACATTTGGATATGTAACTTGGTATACTAAATGTAATTATTTGACAATTTAATTGTTTTTAGCATTGAAATATTCCATCAGTGAGCTCACAGTGACCTAGCATGTTAGTCAGTTTGATTCAAATGGACTGATACTAATGCTGACACTATCAGCCATTCGTTCAAATATATTCAGTCTAGATCACATGAGCAAAGTGGTAATTTTAGTTTAGTATTTCAGGTTGCAAAGTGAGGGTTTTGACAAGTGATTAATGTTTTGCTGGCTTTTTGTCGTCAGCCTTGCTGAAAAGCTTGTTTGGATTCATGCATGTGTTGTCACTGCTTAACAGCAGTTTCAATGGAAGTGCCAATAACTTTAAGGAGATGTTTTTATACGGGACTGTCTGTTTAATTTTTAGAAAAGTATATACCTCTTAGTTCATGAACTAATTCAGGAAGGAGTGGAAAATGTAAAAAAAAAAAATCCTTTAATGTTACTGCTTATATACTTTGCACCTAACTACAATATTTATACAATATTGTTTATACATATACACACATATTTTTACTAGGGCTGTCAGTCGCTTAAAATATTTAATCGCGATTAATCGCATGTTTGCCACAGTTAACTTGCGATTAATCGCACCTTTAAGTCTGTCCTA
>JBBPCZ010120863.1:0-10130 GCA_037974445.1 Brycinus macrolepidotus | reverse complement strand
CCATAGAGGTCCAGTGAAGCTGCGCTTCAGGAGGGTTTAATGCACTGAGCTGCACGGAAATGTATGACAAGAAAATCACGTCAAACAGTCTACAATAAATAGCTGATTCTGAACGAGCTCATCATGAAGTTGAACTCGATCTAAAAGCAATATACGTAAATACGACATATTCGAGCATTTGTGTTCTGACATATTAGAACTTCCCTTGTAGTCTTAGAGCAGTCGCCACTGGTATATGTATATATATATACAGAAATAAAATGCTTTAATTATACAAACACAATCCTCTTGAGCCTTCTTGAGCAAAGGCAAAAATAGTATGTGAACAAAGGACGAACAGCCTTGTCTCTAAGACCATAGATGAGTGATTTCAAGCACTGGGACCAGATCAATACAAACATATAGTTCAGAAAGTGCAGTGTTGGTAAATGAACTTGCTATTATTCTGTTTTGCAAGTGTTCGCTCCAGTGTACTGTACAAGAAAGAGGTGAGGTACAAGCCATGCGGAATGAGATGCAGCAGCATATGCCCGTGGGGGTTCCTTGCAAGTCTTTACTGGAGGGCACAGATCTAGCTGCGATTAAAATGCTGATGTAGGTGAACATTATTGACAGTGTTACTGACATAAAGTAAAACACAGATGCTATTATGCAGAGCAATGTACATGTGTGCTTTGTAGTCCACAAAGCAAAACATGTCCCTCATACTAGTAAAATAAAATTAAGTGCTGTTTTTAGACTAAGATTCCATCAGCGATGGAGTTAGTCCTTCACCAGGGCTCCATCAGATCATACACAAAGAAGACAAGTAGTTATTTTCTATGTGCTCAGTGAAGAGTAAAGACAGCAAGGATCTCAGCAGGTCTGATGGTCAGGGGAAGTTTTTTCTTCCACTTTGGGGCCAAAGCTGTGAAAAGTCTTTTTGCATGTCTTCAACCTCTGAGAAGATGATCTTGAGAGCACAGAGCACAGAGCTAAAGTAAAAACCTATGTAAGGAGGAAGCATGAATTACATGCTGAATAAATATTTACATAACTACAAAGTTTTCTTCATGTCTGTTCAATAAACTATAAATATACCATCTAAAATGTCAATGTATGATAAGTATGTCATTAAATGGCCACAATTTAGTGCACACTGACAACTGGCTTGACTTTGCCAGTGCCAAAGCGGAAGTAGTGTGTGAACAAAGGTCGCAAGGCCTCATCTCTCAGTCCATAGATGAGTGGGCTCAGACAGCGGGGCAGGATCGCCACAAAGAGAAAGATTACATAACGCAGATCCAAGAAAAGAGTGTTATTACCCAGCATGGCTGCAGCACGCTCTATGATGCTGTACAGAAATGCAGTGAGGCAGAGGCATAGCTGAATGAAGTGCAGCAGCACAGTCCTGTTGGCTTTTGTAGCAGATTCCTTATTGGAGGACATAGACCTGGCTATGATCACGATGCTGATGTAGGTGAAGATGATGATCAGTGTCACCAATACAAAATAAAACACATTGAAACCCTGGTACACATCAAATTGCCATGGTTTTATGAAGAGTCTCTCCCTTGTGCAAAACACCTGTGAGGTTAAAAAGTTAGGGTCTGTCACTACTGCAAAAAACAAGTCAAACACAATGTTTATGGAACCAATGCACCAGATTAATAAAATGGCAAGGTAAGTCCTTCTCTGTGTGGCTATTTCTGCATGTCTTAGAGGAAAACGTATGGCCACATATCGCTCTAGTGACATCACAGCCAGATTTACAGGTGTGTTAAGGAAAGTTGTACCTGAAACTAAAACTATAAAAGCACAGGCAGTCGTGGCTATCTTAAGGAAGGCCAGAGCAAAACAATACAGCATAGAGGAGAAAACAAGCTGAAATGAGTCATTAAGAAGCATGTGGGCAAAGAGGATGTAGCGTGGAGTCTCTTTAAAAACTTGTTTACTCCTAAGAGCGTAGAGCATGACACCATTCACATACATCAAAAACAGAGACATTAACATCGCAACAGCACATTTTGTTA
Source organism: Brycinus macrolepidotus (assembly GCA_037974445.1). Classification (NCBI taxonomy): domain Eukaryota; kingdom Metazoa; phylum Chordata; class Actinopteri; order Characiformes; family Alestidae; genus Brycinus; species Brycinus macrolepidotus. Next base: position 8,118 of record JBBPCZ010120863.1, on the reverse strand, counting down.
TTGGCTTTTCATTCAGTACAAGATTAAATACTTGTTGATGTATGAAGGAAACTTCAGCTGTGCTTTCGTTAGAAGCTGCCATATATGCTTTATAAATAATTCAGTCAGATTAAATAAATTACACAGTAATATTTACAAATAAAATCGTTATGACTTTCTCACAGAGCACAAAAAAATAAGGCAGACAGTGTAAATAAATTATATCTGTTAAGCCCAGCGCAAGACAACAGCACTCACTTATGCCAGCACAAGACTGTTATGTGCTGCCTTTTTAATGGTCCATGACATCATGCCATGTCCCAGACGTAGGATGCTGACACACCTCTAGGTTACATAACTCTTTAAGGTCATAAGACAGCTAAAGCAGATTATAATGTCATTTACATGATGTATAGTTTGTTCCAAGTTTTAAAGCTGCTTTAACACAGAGCTGTAGGATGTGTATCGGCTGGTTCTGAGGCAAAGGTTTGTGTGGGTCCAGGCATAAGTTTTGGGTCAGTTAGCTTTTTGGCAGAGGCAGTAGTGAGATTTGCATTTAAAAGTCCTTGGTACATCAGGGTGTCTATGATATCATGCATCCTCATCCAGGATTCCCAGGGCTTTGGCCTGGATCACAGGCTCTCCACCATACTTAACAGTTGTGATGAGGTTCTTTGGTTTCTCCAATTATTTAAATGTCTTAATCATCACCCCCAAGTGGTGGATATGGGCATTTTCGTCAGTGTGGCATTTTTTTAACCATTGACTGATTTGTGAAGGTCTACACAGTTTGGTTACGTTTCATTTGTTTGTTTTCCTATGTTGATGTAATTATGTCTGATGACCACAGCACAGGGAGCCATTCTCTGCTTTGACAGAGAGGCAACTCTGATATTGTTGCCACTGCAGACAAACAACTGGTCAGACTGGCTAAAGACTGCAGTGGCAGACAGGTAAATTCTTAGTGCCTAGTGACTGACTGGTTGACAAAGTGAGAAAATAGAACAGTTGGAATAAAGGCTTAATTGGGCCACAGAATCACAATCTCAAGGAGAATGTATTTCTCTGACTCTTTCAGCAGCTGCAGTCACTAGGAGGAAGGCTGTTTTTAGTGATAGCCACTCGATGTCTGTACTACAGTACAGATGCTAATGCTGACACAAGTACCACAACGGAACCTTACAGGAAGGATGTGATAAGACCCTGGTGTAACCATTCACCAGAACATGATGTGCTGATATTTCTGCCACAAGTACTGTTACCTTAGTTGCAGAAAGGCCTTGATCCAGTGAGCTCTGTAAGGATTCCAGAATCATAGATATTGGGGACCTAACAGGATCAGTAACCTGGTCAGAACGTCACTGTAAAAATGATCTAAATCAACATGAACGCATGGCATGGATGGTGTGTGTCTGAGCATGAGCACCATGTGTCTGAAAATCGATTTGCATTCTCTGAATAGTAATATGGACTGCCCTCAGCAATGCCCTCAAGATGGTCTGGTCAGAGATGGTAGCACCCTACTTTTCATGTGTAACAGAAAGTTTTTTTTTTGGGGAGTGGGAGTGGGCTTCCATGATAGCAGCAACGATAGGGGGAAACAGGGTCTCACTGACTAATGGGGACAATTGACAGCACCCGATGCTGCTGTTGTTGGATTTAGTTTTTCCCTTGTCTCACAAGCCAGACCTCTGCCTATTGTTGTAGAGACACATGCACTTCATTCCTTAATGTGGCCAAAGAGCTTCTGTTTTGAAAAGAAGACACTATTCAACTGACAAGAAACATGACCAACCACAGTTGTTTTTACATTACACAGAGTTGCAGGCGGCTGTCAGACTGGGACTACAAAAAAAGGCTACCTCCTTAAAGAGCTAAATGCTTCAAATAAATTCCTGAAAAACTTTCAATGTTGTGATTCCATGAACTTTTCAGTTCATAGTCTGTCTCCCACTCTAATTGCACAGTGTGCAGAACAGGTAAATGCTTGCAAATGTGTGAAATAAAAAGAAAATTTACATGACTTGTATCTTTGGGAACACCCATGGGCATTTATGGTGCTTGCTCTTGGCAGTATTAGTTCTTGTCAGTGAAAAAAGTCAGAAAGTAGTCATGTCACCCAACTTATAACTACCAGATCCTACCATCTGACGAATGACAAATTTAGCACATGAACAGTACTTACGGACTAATGTCAGCTTGGTCTACAGTGAATGAGACAATGTAGTGACTGGTGAAATGTGTTGGACTCCAAAATTTGGATAACATGAAGTTTTCTGGAGTTTACCGCTTGTATATATCAGCTGCTCAAATGCAAATTCCTTGTGGTAAACTCCAGAGGAAATTCAAGAGTTTAACATAAAATCTTTCTCAGCATTTCTTTCTTATGAAGCTGTAAGTAAGCTATGAAGCTTACTTCAGTGTTTTGCCATTGCATTATCTTTGGCATCCGGTTATTAATCACAGTTTTAGTTTGAATTTTATAGTAAGGAAACAGTTCCAAACTTGCATTGGCAGTTTTTAAACAATGTAGTTTACTTACTTATAATATTAGGAATGTCCTGTTTTTAATTAACGTGAGCATCTAGTCTTGACATTAAGCTCAGGTACACAGATCATACAAACCTATGTGAGAGACATTTAACGCTTAGCTGTAAATGAAGAAAAAGGTGAATGGAATAAACTTTATTTGGCAGAGCTGTGCCAAAAGTCCATTCAAAGGGGATTATCATGCTTAAGAGGATTTCTTGCTAAATACATATTACAACAGCTGTACATAATTTTATTGACATAATTTTATTGAGATATAAATATAGCAACTGACATATAACTATGTGTAAAGTTGCCGTACTTGAGTGCACATTGACAACTGGCTTGACTTTGCCAGGGCCATAGCAGAAGTAATACATGAACAAGGGCCACAAGACCTCGTCTCTCAGTCCATAGATGAGTGGGCTCAGGCCGGGGGATAGGATCGCTACAAACAGAGAGATCACATAAGGCAGATCCAAGAAAAGAGTGCTGTTACCCATTAATTAATTTATATGAATATTATGTATGCGTGGTGTAAATATGTGCATTATTGGGCTGAAAAAATGAGAAGGTAGTGTTCATTAGTGACAAATGAATATTTATCATTGCAGGTTTAAAGAGGGCCTCATAATATGTCTGTATTCTCTTTAAATTAATTTATTTTTGTTTGATTTATTTTTGGCTATAACTAATCCACTTATCTAACACTTTTGCAAACTTGTGAGGCAGAGTGTTTAAAGTCAATTGGAAGTGGAAATCATAATGCCATACTGTGACATATTTTCCAGTGAAATGCAATATTTGGGCAGGATTTTTTTAACTGTCTGGGAGTTAATGCTTAATGGTATAGGTATGTGCGATTAAAGGAGGAGTTGAAACATCATTTTAATGGTCAATATTGTTTCCATATCTGCATATACATTATCAGGTAATGAAACCTCAGAAGTGTTACATTACAATAAAAGATTACAAGAAAATAAGAATTTTGTATTTTAAACAGTGTAGTATCTTGAATCAGGCTTAATTTGATCAGGGAGATTAATTAACAGGGTAAAGGAGGTCTTTAGAGTGCCTTAGTCCTTTAGGCTGATGATCAGTGTCCATGATACAAAGCAAAAGCAAAAACTCATTCAATATATTTAGTTACCATGCTTGCATGAAGATTCTCTCCCTTTTCTGAGTGGTTCACCACTAAAAGTATTGTTTCTGTGAGCAGCTATACCCAGAACCATCTGGGTATCTACACTCGACTGCTAGGTATCCCCATATATAGAGACAAAAGAGAATTTAAATTTCAGTTCTAAAAAACACAGGTAACTAGTGAAGGACTTTGAGAACAGACATGATATGTTTATTGTCCCAAGGTCCACACTTTTGGTTTGTGGTTTTGCTTAAATGTATGCTGTGATATATTTCCAAATGAATGTGTTAGACCATCATTATGATTAGTTGTGGGAAGTACACTTTGCTCAAGAACACTTCAGTGTTTTATTTGTGAAGGGGTGTGTTAAGCCTATGTGTAGTGTATTTTTTGCATGCTTCATGTTTTGCTTAAACACTCACCAGAAAGTACATGAACCAAGTCACAAAGAAACGGTTCATGTGCTTTTTATTAGGTGGCAAAAAGCAAGAGTACAAAAGACAGACTGTTGATCTCTCATTTTTTGTTTGCAAAGTTGTGAACCAGTTTCTCACAGTCAGAGGCGGGAAGGAAGCCATGAGCCTTAGAGTTGCTATGCAATTGATAGTAAGCTGTTTTACAGACACTCTTAATTTTATGACATTATTCATTGCCTCCGCAGACATACAGTAAGCATACTTTTTTCTGTGCTTAATGTCCAGTGACAAAGACCTCACTTTTGTCACTGTTATTTATACACTCTAGGACGAAGTTAATAGACTGGTGAGCATCATGCACTATGCAAGCCAGTGAAAACTAATAATGTACTTGTTGGTTCAGCATATTGTATCATATTTTAGCACATATCTGCACAAATAGTGACTGTTGTGAGACTTCACAGATTAAAGCAGATGTCACTTTAAAGCGGATTCACTCATGTAGCTCCCATTACACCTGTACCAGGTATTCACTGTTATTCACTTAATGGGTTGCTTCCGGTAAGTAAGTAAGAAAATGGGATAGAACAGTTCAAATTATCTTTCTAAGAGCCACTACATGAAGGCAATGCAGATCTGTGACAGTGTGTCTATGAATGGGTTACTGAGAATGTTTCAAGTCTTTCTAAAGGAGCACATCAGCAATATTGCCATAATTTCAAATGTGATCCTGACAACAAGGTACAAGAGCTAAAATATTCGTATTTGCCTTAGGCCATCTTCAGACATCAATAAATATTAGAATGGCAAAAATTCATAAATGCACATGTATCCAAATATATCTTCTTATTTAGGATTATCATATATTTTAGTTTTAATACGTTTGTGCGTTGTGTTAAAATACAACCAATGCAGCGTACTCACATAAGTGTTGATGTAAACAGATTATATTTGTGTGGATGTGTACATAGCCAAGAGGGGCATGTTTACATTAACATTTTAAAACAAGTTTTAATATTCTCTTCTAACACCATAATGTCCTGTTTACTTACTATTTCTATTCAAAGAAAAAGACATCTGTGCTCTAGCTATATTTAAAGGCAGAAAACATCTATTGATGTGTTTTTCAAACTCCTCATAAAATTGGATTTTGCTTTTACATCTTTTTAGCACTTTATAATTTATTCTGTTTCTGTTACTCTTTGTTTATTTTATGTTCTTTAATTTTTATATATTATTCATTTCTAATGTTCATTTTCAGTTTTTATTACACGACAGCACTGTTCTTTATGTGATTCTTTTGCTTTTATTTTTTAAAGGATTTTTAATGTGTTTGTGTATGAAGTATAATGTAAATAAACTTGTCTTATCTTGCCTTGCCTTTGAGTCACTTGCCAACAGCTGGTATACTGGTTGTACATTTTGGCCCCTTGAGTCAAAGCATATTGACCACAGGTTTTACTTTGCTAGCTGCATAGCAGAAATAATATTTGAATAAGGGACGTACTGCATCATCCCTCAATCCATAGATGAGAGGGCTCAGGCAGCGGGGCAGGATCAGGACGATGAGAAAATTCAGATATCGCAAATGTATAAAGAGAGTGCTGCTGCTACCTGTCATGACATACAATGCTTTTTCTATGGTGCCATAAAGAAAAGAAGTGAGACACAGGCACAGCTGAATGAGGTGCAGCAGCACAGTCTTGTGGGCTTTCTTAGCAGAGTCTTTATTGGAGGACACAGACCTGGCTGTGACCATAATGCTAATGTAGGTGAAGAAGATGATCAGTGTCACTGACACGAAATAAAGAATCTCAAATCCTTGAGACTTATCAACCTGCCACTTAGCCACATAAAGTTTCTCTTTTGTGCAAAATGTGATTTTAACAAAGAAGTTAGAATCAGTGATTAATTCGAATATGGTGTCTGACACAAAGTTCAGAGAGCTGAGGACCCAAATTATTCCTATGGCAATGGCAGTGCTTTTCTGGGTGGCAATGGTGGAGTGCCTCAAAGGGAAGCAAATAGCCACATAGCGCTCCAGAGACATTACGGCCAGGGTCAGAGGAGCATTCTTGAAAGTACAGCTGGAAATTAGGACTAACAGTGAGCAGACTGCTGTAGCTACGTTGAGAAGAGCAAGGGACATGGAATACATTGCAGTTGTGACCAGTAGCAGGACAGAATCATTGAACAGCATGTGGGCAAATAGAATGTAGCGGGGCGTCTCATGAAATACAGCTTTGCTCCTAAGAGTGAAAAGCATGACGCAGTTTATGCAGACAAAGAACAGAGACATCAACACTACCACTGCAATCTTAATCCCAGTGGCAGCATCAAAGTCTACCTTGTAGACCTGCTCATACGTGAATAACTCCTTGTCATTTGTGCTGTTGATCACCGCCATGCACTGCAAACAAATAAGCATATGGCTCATGAAATTACATGCTGGTTCACGCCAAAGGTAGTTGTACTGAAACAAGAATGGCAGAGATACAGTCATTTGCAAAAGCTTGAACACACCTGGTCAAATTTCATGCTTTGTTGATTTTCTGAATTTCTGAATTTTGTAAACCAAAAGAGATAAAACTTTTGGATGTGCCACATTTTTTTTCCTGACATGCAAATAAACAGTAAATGTTCATTAAAATGTGCAGAATTGTGTTGTCATATTTGTACTCCAACAAAACATGCAATATGACCAAGGTGCCCAGACTTTTGCATGCTATCCTTACATACATTTACTGCCCTATAGATATTAGTATGAAAGCATTTTGGAAAAAAAAATGCTTTCAATATAGGATAGAGAACAAGAGTTAGAGATACAAACCCGAGCTTTAGGTTGAAAAGTATCACAGACTGTTATACTTCCATATGCAGCAGCTTCTGTTCCACTACCAGACAGAAAGGAGCCCTCAATCTCCTGGAGTTATATATCTTTGACAGGGTGGATAAGCCATGGTCTCTTATGGGAATGACAAGTGTGAGACAAGTGGATGTACATGCATATATGTCTAATTGTTTGTTTGTTTGTTAGGTCTCCTAGTAACCCATGCAAATTTTAATCAGTTTTGACAAAACTTGTTCAAGGGCCAAATGCTGATGAAACCAAATTTATACTGTGCAAAAAATCTCAGCTTCAGCAATACCAACTTTAAAAGGGAATAATAAATGTGTTTTCCATCCGATATGTCTTAGCATTTAGTTTAATTAATCACATATTGAAAATTATAAAATGAAAATTATTTAAAATTATCATTATTTAAAACATTGAACTAGGCACTTAATGCAGAAAAACATTTCTAGCAGGACTGGAAGCAGGTTCCGAACTATTCAGCAGTAATTTTCTTAAATATTTATTTGCCGTTTTTATTTAGTTCTTCACTAAATGTATTAGTGACAATAAATATTATCCCATATCACACACCAACACAGACTTCCGTTTGTTGATGTAACAGAAATGGCGCTTAGTATTCTTCTCCAAGCATGGCTGGCTTCTCAGCACTGTTGGTATTGTGCAGAATTAGACGTCTTAGAAAGCGCGTGGAATTAGACATGACTAAATTGGGGATTTTTTTTGGCTAAATTCTATTTCTTTGCTGAGTGTGACACATTGGGTAAAATACTTAATAAAACACATATAAAATGTGAGATAACCTTTGCATAGACCATATTTTATGTGGATGCACACTTACACTACATGGACAAAATTATTGGGACACACTTCTAAGTTGAATTCAGGTGTTTCAATTCTACCCACAAGTGTATAAAATCAAACATACCAAGACATTTTGGACAACGCCATGCTTCCGACTTTGTGGACACAGTGTTTGGAAAAGGCTGTTTTCTACTCCAGCATGACTATGCCCCAGTGCACAAAGCAAGCTCCATAAAGACATGGCTGGATGAGTTTGGTGTGGAAGAACTTGACTGACACAGAGCACAGAGCCCTGACCTCAACCCCATCCAACAGCTTTGGGATGAACTGGAACGGAGATTGCAAGCCAGGCCTTCTTGTCCAACATCAGTGCCTGACCTCATAAATGCTCT
>JBBPCZ010120862.1:0-10130 GCA_037974445.1 Brycinus macrolepidotus | reverse complement strand
AAAATGTCTTGGTATGCTGAAGCATTAAGATTGTCCTTCACTGGAAGTAAGGGGCCTAGCCCAAACCCTGAAAAACAATACTTTTGTCCATATAGTGTACATTTCAAGTGCATCCCAGTAAAACATTCTCCATTTTTAAGCCAGAAAAGAATGATTTTTGGCGATACTGGAGCAAACACATTAGTCTTTAAAAAACATTTCTTTGTGTCACATCAATATATGTCCATTGATGTAAATTCCTTGACAGGCCTGCTACTTATATAGCTTTTTAAATGAATGATTATGGTACAGCAACACAACATACATGAAACTTATCAAAGAATAAAGATGACAATTTGTGCATCTGTTGATTGTAATTAGTGCTTTCAGGTGCTTTTAGCATTTCAGATTTTGTGTTGGCATTAATATGCTTGTGATAGGAGAGGGACGTGAAAGGTTTGCTTGCACACTGCTTCGGTTTTTTAAGATTATTATTTAGTTATTTTTTTGAATGCACTGTAGCACGCTTCTCCGATTTGCACCTCAGCCTTGCTGGTTTAACTCTAATGTCATTTTCATATTTCAAGAGTACAAAAGTTAGCAATAATACGTTAATAGTAACTTCTGCATACGAGAGATTAATTTCATATTTTTGAGTGTCCATATGAGTTAATGAATGGATATTCGGTTAACTAAAAAGAATTTGGCTGAAATTAACATAGTGCTGGATGAGGAGGGGAAGCTGCCTTAGATAAGCAGAGAAGTTAAGCTGATAGACACACAGTCAGGTGCTGATGAGGATTTGTCTTGTATTTCCTGAGTGGCCCCCATGCTAGTTTGTCATACTACATAGGACTGTCATATTTCTGTAACTGGCTAGCATGAGCAAGAGTAACCTCAATTTTTTTCTTTTACTTAGTTTATATTCATAAATATGAGCAAAATGGTCATATTTTACAGCAGTGTTAAAACAAAACTTGCTGTTTTACTAAGATACTGTCATATTTTACAACAGTGTTAAAATGAAAATTGCCATTTTACTAAGTTGTTTACCAATATATTTTCACTGTCTTCCCATGATGTAAGTATCTGAATAATGATTTCAGTATTAAAACTGGCACCATAGCAAGTACCCTTGCACATCCCTTATACTCACAGCTTTAAATAAATATAAATATTTGTTATATCCTTTTAATTGATCTCTATTTTTGACAGGAAAATACCATACTAATTATTTTTTAAATATCACCCAGGCCAAGGTTGTGTCGATACATGCTACCAGTCGAGATGTGCTACCGAGCCTTTCTGCGCATGTGCAGTTCCACAGTCTTGGGATTCATTACCACATCCATAAATCGGTGCTATCTTGTGTTGAGGAGTAATATCTTAGAAGCTCTTTTAATTTTTACTTTCGACACATGTACTTTTTTGCACCTACACGCTGTCTTCAGTGCGTAGTGTAAGGGCATATGAGCATATGTCGCTGCTCTAGGGTAATAAATTAACGTTTTGTTGTCTTCATTGTTTTAGCCAATTTGTTACTTGTCCTCTACTGAGAATGAAAACCCATCGGAAATCTTAATTTCTTTAGTTATGCTGTCCGCTTCTCTAGTAAGTAGTTGCACAATATGTGAAAGTACGAGATTAATCTTATAATATTCTTGTCATGTAGAATTAGAATCGATAGACTCTCCTGTACATTTGTGCTACGATAGCATTTTTTTAACAAAGCAGCATAAATCGTCAAAACATTGGTCTAACAGGTGATCAGCAATCACTAAATAGTGTGACCAACTAAGCATTTTTTTTTTTTGCTGTCCTTGCACCTTGACCAAAACCTCAGCTGTTTAGAAATATTTCGGAGTGTGAACAGGTAGTCAAGACTGTGATCTTTCAAGTTTGCAGTGAAAAAGCTGTCTGAGCAGGAACAACGTGAAATGTCCCAGCATGTGTTAGGAAAACCCGCCAGCCTTTGTGTTCATTTACCTTGGAACGGCTTAATAAAAAAATAAAAAAATAAATAGCCCATTGGCCGTAAAGAACTAAAGTGAAGTGGCCCCTTATAGTCACGCGTGAACCATGTGAAATTCTTTCTCTGCATTTAACCCATTCACCAAGTGAAGAAGTGGGCTGCCACCAACGAGGGGTGACCAGGGAGCAGTGTGTGGGGACGGAACCTTGCTCAAGGGTACCTCAGTGATGAAACTAGCAGTGTTGGGATTTGAACGCACAGGCTGCTGTTTAGTAACAGTATTATATTTAACAAAATTATGTTTCCAATCCCTTTTGTAGAGTGACTCCATTCATCAAACTCACTTAGATGGCACAGGCTTTTGAGCTCAATCAAACGGCCGAAGGGACAATTAGAAAGAGACAGGAAGGTCTGCGATGAGATTGAGAGAAGGTACTCCAAGAAAACCAATTAAGCTCACTTTCAGAATGAGTGCCCAGACCTCCTGAGTACTGTGGGTCCTTTTTGGAATGCAGAAAGGGTATCTCCTACACCACAGCACTACTGGCCACATCGATTTTTGTCTTTTTTTTTTACTCTTGCTTTGTCCTTGTTTCTGGCTGGAAACAGCATCTTTTCTGATCCAGAAAGGTACTTTCACCCTGTCAGTCCCTGGCCTGGTCCCCTACACATTCAGCTTGTTAAGTTATGAGTAATTTTGCTGAGGTAAGCTGGAATGACCAGAAAAAAGCCTCATGCCATGTGTGCAGCAGAGCTGTTGGCCTGTGCCTCATATATATATATATTTGTTCAGCCATGCCAGGGTGTAGCATCTTGAGAGAACCATTTTGTTGGACAAACATGCAACCATGACTAATTAATTAGCCCTTACAGTCTGGATAGATGACTGTACTCATTCTTATAATCACAAGCGTATAATAAATAAAGGATATTAGCTCAGTTTTGCCATTAAAATTCTTTATAAGGTAACTGGAACAAATGTAGAACAGTAACTTGTCATATTTGTGCATTTCGACATCTGAACTGATGAGATCATATACAGTGGTGGCCAAAAGTCTGAGACCACATTGAAAATTTGGTGTTTCTTTATTTATACTAGAAGGTTGTGGGTTCGAATCCCAGCACTGCTTTTGTCATTACTGAGGTACCCTTGAGCAAGGTACCACCCCCACACACTGCTCCCCGGGCAGCCCCCTGCTTCACTTGGTGAATGGGTTGAATGCAGAGAAAGAATTTCTCATTGTTCACACTGTGTGCTGTGCTGTGCTGTGTTCATGCGTGACTATAAGGGGCCACTTTACTTTACTTACTTTAAAATAAAGAATCAAGTTGTAGAATAAAAAAAGCAAAGAAATGTTCTGATCAGTAAAATGAAGAAGAATTATTCAAGATTCTGAATTGTTTCCACTCACTCTTTAAATATAAGCATATTTGTGACACCGATCATCTGACCTTTGAACAAGGTCATTTTTAGTCTTATCCTTTTCACTAAAGTGTGTATCCAGGTGACTCTCATGTGCATCTGATCTCTGACCAGAGGCTTCTAGACAGACTTGTCATGATGTCATTAATGTCATTAAAGCAAAAGCGGAACACTAAAAAATTCTGAAATTCATGTAAATATTTCAAAGATTCAACTTTGCACTTTTGAAAGTTGTCACGGACTGGTCTATCACTGTTTGCCCAGTGTAGCGTGGTGGATAAACCCAATCGCGGAGTAGCACGAGAGAGTTAGGTAAACCACGCGGTTGCTCTGAGAACGCTCTGGATAGAGTTGGGATTCCCACTGGGAATCCGCGTTCTCACTCACACACACAGTCAAAGACAAGGTGAAGAGGGTTTGGTTCGTACTCACGGTATCGTTGAGTAGACAAGGTGGCTGGAATCGGCTCGGGCATAGAAGAAGTATGACTGAGCAGTGAGTACCTCCACTTCCTTGTTTATATACCGAGTGACGCACGTCACTTCCGGTGCCTCGTGCGCGTCAGGTGACTGGTGGGCGTGACAAAAGTGTTCAATATAATGTCTAATAAAATTTGTAATGAAAAAAACTTTGTAATAAATTAGAAAAGAATTCAAACTTTTGGCCACCGCTGTAGTTTAGGCTTTTTGATTTGATCATCCAGGCAGTGTTTCTGGAGTTGATAAATTGGGTTACAGCACCGCTGGCCCTTTTAAATGGATTATAGCAAACTCTCCTGTACAGAGGTCTTGTCCCAGGGCCTTTTTCTTTTGTCCCCATGTTGGCCGGGCTGAAATTTCATGTAGTCTGAATGTTGTTGTTGGATGCAGGGGGCAGCGCTGGGCTTTGCTTGATTGATTGGCAGAATGCCTGACATGACAGCAAGGCAATCATTACTTGGCAGAGTGCGGTGTCAATGAAATTAGCATCAAGGTGGGCTGATATGTGATGCGATGCAACAGCGGAGATGGATGAGCAGGTGCGCGTTGAATAAGACTAAAGATAGAGTTGAACATATTGTACCAAGGGCACTGTCATTTAAATACTTTCTCTCACTGGGAAATAACTGCCAGCTGGTAATTGCGGTACATGGAGACGAGGTTGGTGGAGGTGCTCGTACGTGCTCAGGTGATTGGAATAGCCTTAAGCCTCTTAAGACCGTTTCCATAATCGCAGAGAAATGAGAACCCCATGTCTAGTCATTTCCAGATTTAGCATTAGCCTGAACATGACACTGTCATCAAAGTTCATTTTCTTGTAAGTGATGTTGAGAAGAGCCCAGCTCAAAATGGTACATGAGAGCAGAGCAGTCCATAGACTAACAGTAAGTCTAGCCAATTAGAGGCCTATTTATGTCTGACTCATCAGAATACATTGAACCCATTTGCTCTGGTTAGACTGATGGGTAGTATGACAATATACTGTATTATCATATATATCATATACTATAAAACCATGCCATAATTAAAAAACACTGACCAACTGCATAGATCATGTCTGTTTAACTGGATTTAATGTGCATGTGAAACGTTGAATAAAAAGGACCTCTTTTATGTGAGATCACTGTGTTTTCCAAACTTGTTTATTTTTGCCCAGTTATGATTATACAGTTGGTTAAAAAAAACAAAAAAAAAAGCCAAATTAATTCATCATGTTACCTGGATTGTGCTTAAAAACTATATAAGATAAGATAAGAAAGAACTTTATTTATCTCGAGGGAAATTCTTTTGTCATAAACATGCTCAGTGCAACAAGAGGAATAAAGATAAGACAATAGAGTTAAAGAGTTTCCAAAAAAACAGTAGTAATAGTGCAAACGGAATAACAAAATAATTGTAACAAAATAATTAACAAATAACTATAACAGATATAATAAAATAACAAATTATTAGTGCAAGTAGTTATGAAAAGTGACTTAGTGTTTGTAGCAGCAGGTGATGAGGGGATGAGACTAACATTTGATAACATACAGATAAAAAACGTTATATTGCACAATCTGAATGAGAACATAATGACATAAAGGCTGAAAAAGATCACCTACAGAACGAGGAAGAGTTATACAGTTTTATTGCCACAGGTAGAAAGGATTTCCTGACACTCTATATTGCAAATTTCTAAAGTGTTTTTATTACATAGTAAGGCAAAAAATGGCCAAATATGCCGTGAGTTTTAAGGATTAAACTTAAAACACTGACCAGCTGCATAGAGAATGTCTGTTTAGCTGGATTTAATGTGAAACGTTGAATAAAAAGGACCTTTTTATGTGACATCACAGCTGTGTCTAGTTAAAGATAACACTTTTTAACCAGTGTGTTGTTGCTTTTAGCTCACAGTGGGCCTGTTTCCCAGTCCAGACCCAGATTAAGCCCAGTCCACGACTAAAAAAATGTTCATTGGTGATGCATTTAATTCTACAGTTAGGTTTAAGCCTTGTGTGGAAACCAGTCCAGTGAGTTCAGTTTTATAGAATTATTGTCGATAGTCTTCGTCATATACTCATCTGGAGTCTGTTTCTCTAACATAGATTAAATGTTGCGATGACCTTAAGTTTGTTCAGTCACTTAAAACACTATGTATTTACCAGTGCTGGGCGTAGAGTAGTGGATAACACTACTTCCCTCCATGCACGAGGCAACACTCCTAATGCTCCATTATCTATTGATTAGTACCAGAAATCATAATGTCTCAAAAGTATAGTCATGCCAGAACACACCACAGCGCAGCACACAGTGTGAACTTCCTCCTCTGCATTTAACCCATTCACCAAGTGAAGCAGTGGGCTGCCACCAACATGTAATGTACCTTTTAGAGGCATTAAACACTTTGGATGTCTGGTTCCTATCACTGCCACTAGGGATGGGTTATCGAGAACAGGTTCCAGACTGATCAATACAATAATATAGATAAGCTCCTGGACAAAAGTGCTGCTATCAGTATTTGTGCAGTGTTAATGCATTCTCACATAGCTGGCTTTTTCAAATGGATGATGCTAGATTGGAGGAGTGGGAGGGATGGGAGCGACACTCTGCCCATCACCACCAGACATTTGTAGTGATTGCTCCTCCCTCATTGTAAATGCTCAAGAAACAGTTTAGCTTGTTATTTCTCCAAAAAAGTAATGATGAAATAATCGTTGAATCCTTTCACATCTTTTCATGTGATGTCTTTATTTTTTGCACCAAATTATGGAGAGTAGGATCAGTAAGTGTTTCGATGTATCTGCTGCTTATTCTTTTTTTTGTCCTCCTAAATGTTTGTTGCACTGTTTCTTGTTACACTGTCTTGTTTTACTTTTTGTCTTCACGTCGTATGTTGTGTGGGTTTGTTTTTCTGTGTTGTCCGTGCACCTGGGACTGTAAGAAACGCAGTTTCGTTCAGTCATATGCTTTGCATGTGGAGGGATGACAATAACAGCCAACTTGACTTGACTTGATAAGTATCTGCATCAGTAAGCAGTGTCGGTATTAGTATAAGACAAATCCTAAAGATACCCATCCCTAACCACCTCAGTGAACAAACACAGACTTGGTTAAGCTTCTCTGAAAGGAAGCATTTTGCATCTAACAACCTCTCAGTTTATAGATAAAAAAAAATCATATCTTACATTTTGCAAAATAAACACTCTAAAGCATCTTCCAGTATTTTAACTTTAATATTTTTGTGAAGTGTTCAAAAACATTTTCCTCAGGAAACAGGATGTCCATATTTTCAAACATCTGCCACGGCAAGCTGTTTTGCATGGTTCATGTCATCTGCTTTTGTAGTGTGCATTCCTGGAACCATGCATCAGAACTTACTTATAAGTAAATTCCCTTATTAGTACATTTGATTCAGAGATCTGTTATGTTAATATTAATTCCCATGCTCATTTCTCCCAAGTGACAGGGATGAATCTCAGTGCTAATCGACATCCTCCAGAGATGTCCTCCTCTGTTCTCTGAAACCTTTCTTTAATTATTCCCTCATTAGTCCCCATTTTATTTTCGACTGGCCTTTGAGATGTCTGGCTTTTAGTGATTAAGCCGGGCTGATTAAATGTCAGCACCTTTTAGTTTCTCTGCAAAGTCACCAAAGAAGTACATTGTTCCAGTGTAGTCATTTGGTTTTTGACAAATTGGAAAAAGCCTGTAGACCACTGTTCACTAACCGTGGTCCTGCGTCTTGTCAGAAGAGCATGCATTATCACTAACTTTAATTCACAACACATTCACAACAACAGAGAGAGATATTAGAGAAATGGTGTTTTGGAATAGGTAGAACTTTGCATTAGGGCTGACCAAGACCTGTGTGGTGGGCCATCTGCGACCAAGGTGTTAGCAGCAGATCATTTGAGTCCTGTAAGTTGTGAGGTGGACCGCCATGGATCAGAGTAGCACATCCTACACGTCCTACAGATTTGAGATTTGGGGAATCTGAGGGCCAAGTCAACACTTTGAACTTTGTCGTGTTCCTTAAACCATTCTTGAGAAATTGGTGGAAAAAAGTGTGGAACGCCACACTGAGGAATACCATTGCCATGAATGGGTGTATTTAGTCTGCTGCAGAGTTTAGGTAGGTGGTATGTTTCAAAGTAACGTCCACATGAATGCTAAGACCCAAGGTTACCAAACAGAACATTGCCCAGAGCATCACACTGCCTCCGCCAGCTTGCCTTCTTCCCATAGTACATCCTAGTACCATTTCTTCACCACGTAATCGACACACACTCAATTGGCTGACCACATTTATCAGAACAGGACACCTTCTTCCATTATTCCCTAGACCAGTTCTGATGCACTCATACCGATTGTAGGCACTTTTGACAGTGGACGGGGGGTTAACACGGGCACTCTGGCCCGTCTGTGGCTGCACAGCCCCAACATTTTCAGCAGTTTATGACGGGATAGTTCTGTTTTGGAATCAGATAAAACATACTAGCCTTCACTCCACACTCCCATCAGTGATTCCTGGGTGCCCTATGACCCTGTCGGTTCACCGTTTTTTCTTCCTTGGACAACTTTTGGTAGACACTGACTGTTGTGTACCAGGAAGGCTTGAGATTTTAGAGGTGCCCTGTTCTAGTCGTTTCACCATCACAATTTGGCTCTTGTCAGAGTCGCTCAGATTCTTGCACTTGCCCATTTTTTCTGTTAGGTGCTTGATTCTTGACATTTGGTCAAAAAGAAAAACAGTAGTCTCTTCCTTTGTTAAAAATTTCTCCGTCCATTAATTCTATCAAAGGCTGTCACAGCTTCGGAAGCCCCTGATACTATCCTGAATCCTGCAGCATAGTAGATGTTGGAGAAAAGGGTTAGTGACCGTGCTGTAAATTGATGAAAAGACAGTCTAACGGATGCTACAGGCACACTGTTTTGCTGTGTCATTCAGTCAGTCACATCGCTTCATGTAGAACCCATTAATTAGCATTCTGCTTGTCTTGTAAATCCATTACCCAGGAATTGCTGCCAGTCAGGAAGACATTATTCAGCATAATAATGAGAAGTACGCCATACATTAAGTGTTCCTTTTTAATGTGAGCGGTAGAAGCTACTGCTTGATAAATCCCCTTGTCGTGAAAATAATCAACAAACTGCCAAAAGGTGAAGTTCTAACCCAACAAACATAGATCATTTACGTCTGGAGATTTAAATATTTTTTTCTTTGAAGATTTAAACGGGTAATAGACCAGCCTAATGATGGTTACTCTCCATAAAAAAAAGCTTTGTCTTATTAATATTATGCTGTGTAATTTATTCATGATAAGCTCATTAGTTAGTGACAGTGGTGGCGTGGCCCTCTAAAGCCTCAGAGTCTGCCCTGCCCGTCTTCAGCGTGAGAGTCCATTTGAGAAAACGGATTTATCTGTCGGACGCACCCCTTCTGCAGATGAGGTCTGCGAAGTGATTAAAACCCAGTTCAGACTTAATTGTTTCCATGATGACTTTAACGTCTCAATGGGTTTTTGTCTCGGCGGGCCTCAGAGGGCGATAATAAAGAATAATTGTTTTAGGGCTCCTTGGGGGAAGTGGATGTACCATTGCTGGAAGTAGAGGTCAACACAGAACAGGGATGTGTATAATGAGGTCAGTCGTTGACACGTTATTATGACATTCAGAATTCTGTTAACTCTATATAAGCAGGAAAAGCAATTCCATACCAACTCACCTAGACCTATCATGAATTTTCTTCAAAAAAAATCATGTGAAAACTTTGATTCAGTACATGGCATCATGCAAAATGATCAATAGCTTTACTCCAAATACTTTTTATTCATAATTTTTTTAAATTTGGCCCTACATTTTAACATTTAAACTACATTTTATTATTTGTAAGCCTCAGCAATTGCAATTGCAGTGGGTTTAAATATGTACTGAAACCCTAAAGATAATTTAACAGTTAAATGTATGCCGGCATTAATGTTTTCAAATCACACCTTCCAGTCTTTTTCCATTATGGGCCATATGTGGACGAAGCTGCAGAAACATTTTTTTGTGATGTCACAAAAACCAAACCAAACCAAACCAGGCTGCTGTTTGAATAAGACATTATATAGGGCAGCCAATCCGAACAGAGGCATATTATTATTTACTAGGGGTGGGAATTTAACGCGTTAATTGCGATGAATTAATTTGAAAACAAATAACGCGTTAAAAAAAATAAGGCATTTAATCACACTTTGCATTCCAAGCAAAGGGGAACTTTTGTCAGTGCACGATTTCCTGGTACACCGATTACATT
>JBBPCZ010120861.1:0-10131 GCA_037974445.1 Brycinus macrolepidotus | reverse complement strand
AATGAATGGGCACAAATTCCCACAGAAACTCCAAAATCTTGTGGAAAGCCTTCCAAGAAGAGTGGAAACTGTTATAGTTGCAAAGGGGGACCAACAAACTCCATATTAAAGTCTATGTATTTGAATGCAGTCATTACAATCCCTGTTGGTGGGATGGTCAGGCGTCCCAATACTTTTGTCCATGTAGTGTATGTCTCTGGGACGTTTTATTTTTGTTTCTATTGGTATTTTATTGTTATTTTATTTATGCTATTTTATTTGCTTGTTTTTCCCTCTTTATTTAGTTAATGGCGTCCCAATACTTTTGTCCACATTGTGTATTTTGACAAGTTCAAATACCACGCCGAGGCCAGGGAGCTGAAGCCACGCCCACGAGATACGCCCCCGCGGGCGTTCTTATTTTTGATTGGTCTGTTTTCTGAGGGTGTGCGAGAGAGGAGAGCGTTTGAGCATTCTGATTGGACGAGCTCACGTTAATCAAACAAAAATAAGCCCCAAAAACTGTTGCTATCGGCTCCAGTCGCTTGACAACTGCGTGGAGGCTTTTGGAGCCTGGAGCAGCGATGTGGAGCCTGTTCACAGAGGACTGAGGGCTTGAGACACTCTTCTGAGCCCCAAAATGAGTGAGTATCCTCGGCTGCTGCTCTTTCTAATGCTCATCTGCTTCTCCGTTTCGTGTTTTGTGCCGAAACATCGCTGCGTAGTGATCAATAAGGTGTCAGGACGCATTAGCCAGCTAGCTGCCTGGGGTGTTTCTCTAGTAACCGTTTAAAAATAAAAACACGACTTCATGCTGCTTCTGAAAATGTGTTTTTCTTCTCTCTGGTCCTACAAACACCACATACGATGGTTGTCATTTCAGAGAAGCTGCCAAATTGGGTGGAAAAGAAGTAGTTTGTTTACATTTTCAAGTCAGAACCCCTTATGTGCTTGTTGTTTGTAATTCCAGAGTGGCCAGTTCCACCTTAAATGGTGCAGAGGTTACACTGTGGCAAAGTAAGTGCATGCACCATTTAAGGTGGAACTGGAGATTGCATGAAGGAGACAACTTCAGACTGGTTCAGACTTTGTGCCAGCAGTGCAGGCCAGTGCAGGCTGCCTCAGTTTCAGGGTGTCACAGTTTTGGCACAGTCGTGCTCTCTTCCCTGTGAACGTGTCTGTGGATAAACTGTGCTCCACGCTTGGCTGGTACACAGTTGTTGCAGGCTGACGCTGTTCAGCTCTCAGCCTCACACGCCCACGCACTTTTCAGCCCTATTGCGTCGCAAAACCTAAAATACTGGAGAGGAGAGTTGCAGCCAGCAGCCTCTCTGGCTTCCACCTTTCTGCACGGCTCCTCTGTGCAATGGTCTTGCTGCACTGAGCTGATGGAGGTCAGCGTGACACCATGGATGCTGCTGATGCTGGTGCTGATGCTGAGGCTGAGGCGGATGTGAGATGGACCAGAGCTTTAACACTGGTCACAAAGTGGGACCACAGTGACTCATAATCCAGTCACTGAACTTGATTCCCACGTCCATCATCCCATAAACAATATCACTATATCTATAAAGGTAAGTTGTCCTTTTATTTTAAAAGATGGAATGAATGGATGCAGGAAAAGTGTGGTGGATTGTGCTTTTGTATTTGCAGCACCAGGTTCCTCCCCCTGTGCTACCTGCGGAGATTGGCAGGTTTAAGGTTTGTTCTGGACAAGAGGAGTGGGAGGACTCGTCTCCACTAGCAACAGGGTCCAGGCTGCGTGTTCCAGCTGGATTCCGAGCGGAAGGTGCGTGCGCGCCGGCCAGCGTGGAGCCCGTCGGGTTGTGGTGGTGAGGAAGCGGGCCAGGAATGATTTTCGAACCTGTTTGTGCTTGTTTTGGCTCCTGTTGTTATATAACGGAGGAGGATGATTCATCTATTAGGCAGAAGTTGTCAAGGTTTTCTTATTTCGTACTTAGTAAGTACTTACTTAACTGCGAGGCCTCTGTACGTGGGCCTACGCTTCAGTTCCTCTTGCTCATACGCTCCTAAAAATGAGTGTTTTTACATGTTTTTTGACTTTTTCTTGGTTTGTGGGTGGTGTTGTTATAGAACTTTTATATTCTATGGATATTATTTAAAATTTACAATGGTTTAAAACCATCTTTCCCAAAAAATGGCTTTTTTAAAAAGAGGAATTCTACGTATTTCTTTGACATTTCTGCAAAATTCAAGGGTCGGGGTGTAAATAAGGTTATGAAGAGTGGTTTGATGTCTCCCAACGTGAATGGGAGACATTTTCTTTACAGTAGTGGTGAATGGAAGCAGGGGTCACAAGCCATGTTATAGCCATTTTATTTTACTGTCCTAAGCTATTAGGGAATCTAGTCGTGTCTGAGTTTTTGTATGTAAAGTTTATGATGGTAAAATAGGGGATACATTAAAAAAAAAATCTTCAGGTTCTGTTTTGCATGTATCTGTGAGCCATGGATCTTAACACATTTTAAATCTGTCATAAAACAGCATCTCAGGTATCAGGTGAAGAGTTTTTGTTTAGGTCTAAGATTATTTGTCAGTTTATTGATGAGTTATAATGTGCCGGAGAGTTTTCTTTTCTGCAGTTTTGTTCTGTTTCTGAAGTGCTGCCTTCACTGTGACATTCCAAACTGCTCTTTTGCTGTGGTTGTGGTTAAACATTAATAACACATGCAGGTCCACCATACACAGAAACTCTTATTCAGGTTGTCTCTCTCGGCTACACGCCACCTTCTCCTCTGTGTCATTCCGCCGTTCTCTCGTCCTTCTCCGCTGCTCCTGTTCTGTCTGTTCTGTGCTCTGGAGGACAAACCCAAAACTAGGCTGCGCTGATAAAAATAATTCACTTTCAGTAAGTTTGGGATTTTACTGTAGGAAACAGGACAGCTGGTTTTAACACACTTATAGAATTCTATAGAACAATCTGTCTGTCTGTCTGTCTATCTGTCTATGTCTGTCTGTCTGTCTGTCTATCTATCTATCTATCTATCTATCCTTTGATTTCTCTATCTTTCCATCTGTCTCTCTGTCTATCTATCTTTCTGTCTATCATTTATCTGTCTATGTATCTGTCTATCTGTCTATCTATCTATCTATCTATCTATCTATCTGTCTATCTGTCTGTCTGTCTGTCTATCCATTTGTCTGTCTGTCTATCTATCTATCTATCTATCTGTCTGTCTATCTATCTATCTGTCTATCTGTCTATCTATCTATCTATCTGTCTATCTATCTATCTATCTATCTGTCTGACTGTCTGTCTGTCTGTCTATCCATTTGTCTGTCTGTCTATCTATCTATCTATCTATCTATCTATCTATCTATCTGTCTATCTATCTATCTATCTATTGGGGAAGAGGGTTGTGATGTGAAAGTGTTTATGTTGCTTTTGTCCCATTTTATCCTTCAGAAGTTTACTTCAGTTAATCAATTATTCAACAATTTAGAAAGTATCTGTCTAACAACAATATTTAAATGTTAAATGTTTACCAGTAGCTTAGCCAACAGGCCAAAAGTGCCACACACCACAGTGCAGGCGCAGTTCCGGAAAAATGATATTAAAATGACACTCATTTAGAGGATAACGACTCAGTTCTGAGTGCTGGAGCCGGAATCCAATGTGTTTCTGAGCCGCTGTCCTGTGTAGTTTTTTCCTGAGGGATTTGCTGGTCTTGATTTTCCTCCTCTTTCTCTCAGCACCACCAATCAGAGAGATGTCCACGGGCAGAAAGTCACTCTGAATGGCTTTGAATTTTGGATTTGATGTGGAATAGTGCTGCATGTGATGGAGCTATCAGTGTCCATTACTTAGTGCCAATTCATCTTCATTTCCACAAGTACAGAGACATGAGAGGATAAAGGGAACAATCTGGTTGGTTTCGATCGGAGAAGTTTTCGTAAATGCACGACTGGTAATGTTAAAACCCAGCCTTTAGCCCTGTTCAGCTATATTTATCCTCGAATAAATATTCATCCCCGACCAGCAGAGCTATTAGCAAAAATGTTCTGACTCAGCCGAGCTGGCTTCATTCTATCAAAATGGATGTTGGAGATGGTCGAGGGTGTTATTTGGTCACGTCAGTGGAAGCACTTGAGCTTGGATTTGAAACAAACACTCTCCTCCTCCAAAGAAGCACAGCTGATCCCATTGTGATGAGCTCTCAGACAGTAGCTGTCACTAAATGAAGCTGTTCGCAGCCAGACTCTCTAAAATAGGTGGACCAGACAAGAATATAAATGTATTTCCCCATCGGTTTTACCCATCATCGGGTAGTTTCATATGAATAAATGTTATGAATGATATAGACCTGCCATTTCAATATGAATCATTTATTCAGGTTAGAACGGTACAGTATTCCTCCATTAGTTCTGTACACGAGGGTGAGTGATTCTCGGACGTACAGTACTGTGTAAAAGTCTTTTGCAAATTATTTTAAGCCATTTGTATCAGCAGTGGCCAGCAGAAACACAGGTAAACCTTTGAAATAATGCAGACAAACAAGAAAGAAGTAAAAAGTATCAAGTTTTTTTTATTTTTTAATTTTTTTAAAGTAGTTCTTATTTGTGAACTGGTTAGAAGAATGCAGGTTTGGTTCCAGATTTCACCTCGATGCCTCCAGTCATTGTGTGGATTTATAAAATTCCATAATCAACACACCTAATTTAAATTAATGAATGAGCCAAACCAAGTTGATGGAAGCTACAAGTAAAACTGGGCTTCCAGGAAGAAAAAGGTTTGGAAATGGTCAAATGAACTAAACATAATACCACTATTTACTGTTACCACTATTTACTGTTACCACTATTTACTGTTACCACTAATGTTCTTTGTATTAATTGTAATATTACTGTTTTAACACTAACTGAACACCAGTGCCCGGTAGTAAACAGTATTATTTTCTCAGGGGACTAAGACTTTTGCACAGTACTGTATGCTTGATGCTTCTTTGCAGAAGTTTGTCTACATTTGAGACCTATGTGATAAATAAGAAGAATCATTTCTGTCTTATGGCACCAACTGAAAGGCAATGAACTCAAAACAGTTTTAAAAGGCCTGTTTCTGTCTTATTAGATTCACTCTGAGGATACAGGACCCTGGCTTCATTCTCTTTGAGAGTCTTTTTCTCTCAGGTCCACTTACGGTGTTTGTATGGGTCTGTGTACCGACAACAGTCTAAAATAAATTTAAGATAATATTTTCCTATCGCTCCTTAATTCTTAAAATTAAACAGGCTGTTTTTCCCAGAGCGACGTAATTGTGTAAGCATTGGTCCCCCAGTGACCCCTGGTGATGCCAGAGTCGTACCTGGCCGAGAGTCCATGAGAGCATAATTGGCCTCGCTCTTGAATATGTTTAGCGAGGACACCGATCCAATACCCTGTGTGCTGGATGGGTATTGGACTGAAAAAAAAAAGAGTGAATCATATCCCAATATTTTAAAATAATTGCTTGAAATTATCTCTAGACATATTTGTAAAGCATGTCATGTGATAACAATAGCCACATGTAGTCTAATGTGAACATAGGAACAATGAGTGGCTAGCTAATTACATTTAATGTATTTTAAATAGTCTAATTATGCAATAATGGAAGCATGTTATACTGTGAGTAGGTCAACACACCAATAACTATATATATATACAGTATAGTACAGTTTATTATAGAAATTCTAACACATTTTTCCCTGAAAAACCCCAAATTATATATAGTACTGTGCAAAAGCCTCATTTCTTTATATTTGCTTTATTTTTATATATTTAGATTTTTAAATATCAAATAAATGTATTTTCTATATTTTCTATTTATGCTTTGAATCATCTTGTTGGTGCAAAAATACTAGTTTATCAGACTGTCTCTTTGGCATGTTTAGTGAATTAAACGAAATAAATGGAAACAAATGTTTTATTGCAAAGTACCTAAAGATACAAGGATACAAGATACAAGGAACCACTCAGCGTTCAGCACCACCAGTATACTGATCACTGTCCTGCTTTGTTCTGCTTGAATGATTCATACGTAGGTCACTGTGTGTCTCAACAAACAAAAACGTTCCTCTGCAACTGGTCAGGTATATGTGGAGAGAGAGAGAGAGATAGATAGATAGATAGATACAGCTGCTGTGTATAAATGCAACTAAATGAGGTCATCACACAAAACGAAGGACACTGGACAGGTCAAGTGTGCTCATCAAGTAAACAAATAGAAACAGGATGTCCCTCAATAATGGAGCTCTGTCACTCTCATTGTGAAATCAGAACTAAATATGGTATAATTGTGCACATATTTACAATATCAGTGATATTCTGGGGCCAAAACAAAATGCTTGACTGTGTTTCCTGTAGGGGGGTGAACAGTTTAAGACGACTCTCTTAAGTGAAGGCCTTTCAAATCTTAAAGCTTAATCACTTTTAAAGATGAAACATGGCTCAGTATTGGTATTAGGCATCATCAGTATCGGGTTTTAGTATCAGTATCAGAAAAGAAGACATGTATTATGTATTTTCTCTGTGCTACAGTGTAATTTTACAGTGTAGCTCCGTCTCATGTTGAGCCCGGCATCGTCCATTCAGATTAATAACCCTGCTGTCAAGCGGCCCCTTCTGGCGTGGAGATGCTTGTTTGTCAGAGACGACTCACCCCCGGTCCTCCACCGTTGCGCAACTGAGCGAATATGAGTGATGTGATGCCACTGGATGCTGGGAAAGAACAGCCTTGTGTTCTGGCTCCGCTACAGCAGCCCACATCTCCACTGCACACATGCTTGAATAACACATTTTGCAAAAGGCGGACGCTGACAAAGAGGCTGTCCTCGCTCGGCTGTATCCGGGCTGTAGAGGATCGGCTTGGCAGACGTGAATAGTGTGTCCCGTGTTGCTTCAATTCTCAGCGTGCGCTGTGGAAAATGGAAAAGGGCAGCGCTTGATCTGAGGTGTTTTTAAACTTGGAGTGATGGAAGACGTTGCTTTCGGTCTTCTGAACAGTGACGCTGCTCTGTGTCTATTTAACCCAAGCATTCATTCGGCCTCAAATCATTTAACCGCTGCCGATGTCAGAGTTATCATCAGCTGTATCAACAATGTGGAGTATTTTCATATAAAATATTGCTTACTCATGAAACAAGCAGAGAAATTTTAAACTTTCAGATCATAATAGGGCTGAACGATATGGTCAGCATGTCAATATTGCAGTTTTACTGCTCTATATAATGCAGTTGCCTTTCAAGATAGTAAAGGACATTTATCATCACTTTTCTGGAATTAAAAAGGCTGTAAATATTGTTTCAAATGGTATGTTTACTCCCCCCCGTCCATACAGTCCATGTATAGAAACTAAGCTACAAAAACATAGTAATTGTGATGTCACAAAACCAACACATTTAAATACAGTATATCTACTTATTCTGGCTACAGCAGTTTAGCCCCGCCCACTCATGCACTGATTCACCAGCGCCTTTAATGGTTAATTAGACTTTTGTTGGATATGAAAAAGGGCAATTTAGTCAAATAAAATGTTAAATAAACTGCTTTATTCTTTTAAAATCAGAACATGTTGCAAAATACAACATTTAGAGCTTTCAAGTCATTGAAAAAATGTTCATTTCAAAATAAACAAAGGGCCTTTTTTTCTGAAACGCTTCTGAAAAGTACTGGAAGAGCCGGCATTTTTAGGCACTGTGATAATTAGACTAGTTCAGTTAACTGGGTTTTAAATGACATTATAATGTTTTATTTTTGTTGCAAAAATACATGTATAATCGAGTTGAAGGACAAGGATTTGTGCAAAGACCTGTTTATGTATATTTTGAGCAGTGAAAAATAATTTTAAAATAGTAGAATGATACAGTATATTTAATTAATGTGTAATTACACCACATGACATTTTCTGGGTGGTAAAACTGCCATTATTACCATCATAAAAGCAATGAAATAGATGTCAGTTGTTGAATAGATTACCCACAAGCCACAAACCTGTTATTTTTCCAGTTTTATTCAATATTCAGTAGTTGTGGTGGACCCCAAAGAAGTTAATGACAAATAATATATTATTATCTATTATAGAAGCAGTCGTTATGAAACAATTTATCTGTAACAGCTTTCTGCAAATGAGTCAAGTGGTAGAACCTCAACAGAACAATTTATACATGTACCTTTTACTGTTACTGTTTTTTTTATTTTAGTGAAAACAGTGATTCTGAGCTTTTGAATTGTAGTGTGAATAAAAGGAAGATCATTTTTATCCTTGTTTGAAGTGTTTACTATAAAGTTAGGCCTAGATATTCAAAGGAACTGACATTATACAAGTAGCTAAATGTTCCAGGAGAGCTCAGTTAAGTCATTTTTTTTGAGCCAAGTCTTTGTTTAGTGTGTGTGTGTGTGTGTTTGTGTGTTTGTGTGTGTGTGGCATCAAAGATTACTACTACTATCAAGCAAGCTCTGTCGTTTCTGTCTTTGTAGTTTCCCTTGTAGATTTTAACAGCTTGATCACTTTTGGACTGTGACAAATCTCAGTGGTTTGGAGTAACTCAGTAACTTCAAAACTCCATACAGAAACAAACACCCTCACTCGGGCTCCTATAAGAGTTTAACTGTTGGGATATGAACACAGGTCCAGCAGGGAGGCTGCTGGAGGCCTTCAGGAAGGGTGAGGACTGTTGTGTCAGGTGGTAAAACCAGCTCCAGCAATGATACTAAACTGATGCTCTTTTCCACAAACCTGTACCTGATGCCGAACCAATTTAGCACCAAGACTGTGGTGTGTTCAAGATCTCAAAGCTAGTTTAAAGTTTTTAAATGGCACTTTATAACAGGGACACATGGTCCTTTTGATTTTTTAATAGTTGTAAACACCTGTCTTTGTGTGTGTTTGTGTCAGTTCTACCCTCCTTTATGAAGGAAGAGGTCTCACCTGCGCCTGTGTTATGGATTGTCACTGTCATATTTTTTATTTACTTTTATTTTATTTTATATACTATATAGATCCCGGAGGAAATTACTTGAGTCCTCTGCATTTCACCCGTTCACCCGAGTGAAGCAGTGAGCAGCTGACGATGGTGCCCGGGGAGCAGTGTGTGGGGACGGTACCTGGCTCAGTGGTGCCACTAGCAGTCCTGGGAATAGAACCCACGGCCGTCCGGTCGCAGGGGCAACTCCCTAACCACCAGACCACCAGCTGCCCCTTATTATGAAAACTTCATAAATATTTTATTAATTTTGTACATATTCTTTTTTTATTTTTTAAAATAGTTTCAAAACAGCAGTTGAACTTCATACTGTACCACAATTACCCAATGAATGCACCAATAGAAATGGTCCAAAAATTAGTATTACTAAATTTACTTCTATTATAGACTGTTTTTTCTTTCTCCTGTAAAGTTACTCGGCCCAAACAAAACCTCTTATCTCCAAAATGTGCCTTTACAGTAAAAGAAAAAAATTCCCCACCATTTGTATTGGTCCAAATTGTGAAACCAGCAGCTGATTTTCAAGTTAAAAACAACAAACAATGTTTTTTTTTTCTGACACCAACAGTATAAACATGTTAGTATTACTCTTTAAAAAGGCTCTTTTCAAGTTATCCTCACCAAACTGTACCATCATATAACTGTAGCTTACTTGATTTTTTTGACCCATTTTTAATGACCTTGGCCTTATTTAAAAGGATGTTTCATTATAAAATGTTCAGGTTGCAGAATCTGCAGAACTATTCAAATAAAGGCAAATAGCTTAGCATTAGAGGAGGGCAGTGCGGCTAAAAGATAATGTGATGCATGATACATGAAGTATCTTGATATATTTACGTGGTGCCACATTTAAACAGTACTGTCACTACAGATTATTTTAATTCAGTGTTTTACACTCTGCGCTGCACTGAAAGTTAAATGGGCCTACTTATGGTTTCTCTGTAAAACATGTATTTGGCCAGTGTTAAAGTACTGGTAATGTCACCGTTTGACCATAAATTTCTCAGCCCTGCTTGAAGTCTGCCTGCTAGTGATGCGCGGGTCGACCCGTGACTGTTTTAGGGCAGACATTTTTAAAATATTGCGGGTGCGGGCGCGCGGGTCAAAAAGTTACAAAACGCATTTCATTATCGATCAAAACGTGTTGTAAACGGGGTTCGAATTACCACGAGGA
>JBBPCZ010120860.1:0-10131 GCA_037974445.1 Brycinus macrolepidotus | reverse complement strand
CAGAAAAAAGGGAAAAAGTGGTCTCCTATTTTTTTATGGCTGTATATATACAGTATATATGAAGTGAATAACACTGATTATCTTACCTGTCAGGATGCATTCTCCCTCAACCTACCACCCTCATACACACACACATACACATTCACACACATGTAAATTGGGTTCAACACACCTGATTCACCCTCTCTTCTGTTTGCACCGACAGAGGCCATCAGTGATGTGATTGCAATAAGCGAGGGATACTTGAGGAGCACAGATGAGGATGAGGAGGAGAAGAGCTGGACTCACCAGACATTTTAATAGAGCATCTCAGACACTCACTGGAAAAAAAACTCCCATCTGTGTGTGTCGGAGCAACATTTCACTGATCATCACTCAGTCTGCTTCATTCTGCTTCACAGACTTTTTATTCTTAACTCATTAGAAGCATTGAAGCATTAACTAGGGAATTCCATGCCTCACAAGTAACTGTAATGATTGTATTCATGTATATTATATAAGTGCGTTCATGTATATTATTATAATGAATTCTTACTACAAATATGTGTGACATGCACAGGCATTTTATAGTAGTGCCGGAATGTATACTTGATTTTTCATGAAATAACTATGGTCAATTCTGTTTATATATATATGTATATAAACCTTTCATATGGTCTGTTAATGGTATTTCTGCATTAAAGATATTTTATTATTGTTATTACTACTACTATTTTGCTGTTTCTTTCTCCTGCTATTCTTCTCGAAGACTAGATTCAAATGAATGAGGTTTTAAATGGTTTTTGAGGAGCAATTCAGGCTACACTTTGACTGAACATTATTTGCTGTTGATGCTTCATAAAAAAAAAAATCTCAGCCTGAAAAGAATCTGGCAGTGGATATTTCTCATCATTTTCTCGTGTCGGTGTGGGAGTTTTCAATTGAGAGTCGTGAGAAAGAGAGAATTCCTGGAAGCATTCGTGATTTTAAAAAATGAGAAACCTTACTGTGAGCTATACAACAAAAAAATCAAAAGTTGTTAATGAAGTTGTTCATCTTAGCCACATCCTAAGTGAAAATCTGGATGTAGTCTGAGGGAGTTTTGGCGATGTATTTTTATGGATACCACTTGGGTTATTTGGGGGACTATTGACTTCTAGTGTTTGTTAGCAATATTAGCCTCAGTGCTGCAGTGCTAAATTAGGAGCAAAATTTGGACTCCAAATATGTCTTGGCTGATCAGCTACATCTGAGGTGAAAAAAGTGAAATTAGATTCTTTTGGCAAACTATTTCTTTAATTAAAATGCTAATATAGTGTTTATCCTGCCAGTGTGGCGTAAAAATAAAATTCAGCTTCAAATGAGATTTGCTTGCCTTTCTTATAAACATTGGCTCCAAAATCGCTCTCTCTTTCTCTATATATATGTCCCTTTCCCTGTCGCTGACCATCACTCCTCCCTCCATGAGCCCATGTATGATTCATTTGGCCTTTTACATTTCATTACTTTTTGGTCTGGCTCTAATTCTTTTTAATCCTCAGATTTATGCAGCTCCTGTAAAACCCTGAAGGTAAGTGCCAAGCGAAAGCTGAGCTAATTAAAGCATTCTGTCCACAACTGCATGAAGAGGGCAGGAGAGGATAATGTCAGATCAATACTGAAATATCACCGCCATCATTCCACAATTAGGAGCATAGTCTTCTAAAGCCAAGTTTTAGCTTTCCTGTACTACGTTCTAGGAAAGCAGGAGCATTTATTTGGGCCCCCCAAGCTGGCTGGGTGCTGACCTTCGAGTGGCCATGTGCTGTAGTGTGTAGTAGAGGGATATACTGCCATCTCAAACACTCACGGATAGCAAGACTGAGCACATATCTCCGTTGATCAAAAGAAGAGGAAGACATTCAAGACTCTTTTCAGTCTTGGCCCCCCAGTGGTGGAATGAACTCCCTCTTGCAATCAGATCTGCGGAGTCCCTCACTGTCTTCAAGCGTCGTCTGAAGACTCACCTCTTCAAGGAGCATCTTGGTGACTAACCAGTCCTCTTGCTTATTTCTTATACGTCTTTTCCTATATGTTTAAAAAAATCCCTCAGGCACTTCCCCTCTTAACTGTTTTTCCTTACTTGTGTATAAACCTCTGACTCGTTTTTTCTCTTTGACAGGGTATAAGGTGTGCAACTTAGCTAGCAGTAACCTGGTTAAAAGCAGATGTTGATTTAAGTTTAGCTTTACAGGTATGAAGAACAGATTACTAAAGATTACTAAAGCGCTGATGTACGTCGCTCTGGATAAGAGCGTCTGATAAATGTCTTAAACGTAAACGTAAACATAGCAAAGCTAGACTTAGCTAAAGCCTGACTGCATTTTTTTTTATTAATATTCATTACAAGGCTTAATGTTAAGGGGTAGGTAAAAAGATAATGCTATCTTTTACCTATAATTTTTCTAATTTTCTGCCTTTTATCTGAATGAACCATATATATATATATATATTTATATATATATATATATATATATATATATCAACACAACTGACCTGTGCCCTGAAACTCACAGCACAAACCTTCACAAAGATCATTAGCTATGATTAGCTGTCAGCTGTCCAGGATTAGGGAAGGAGAGACCAGGTGAAAAAGACCAGATGCTTTAATGATCTACAGCATTTTCTGGCACAAACTACAAGTCAGCTGGTGCTGCAAAGCTGGATGGTGGTATGCATAAGAGAGAGAGAAAAAAAAAACGCATTCTGATCTGAGCGTTCTGATTCAAGTAGCAAGGCAACAAATAGACCCAAACACCGCACAGCATGTCCCATAGGGATCTGTGCCCAGAGACTGATGTGTGAAATATAAGACATAAATACGCACACACACACAAACATATATATATATATATAAATATATATAGATATAGATATAGATATATATGTCATATATATAGTCAAACATGTATGTACATATACATAATGCAACATAATGCACTGTTTGGGTGCATAAGCCCCAATTTTCATGACTTATGTAATGCACTACGTAGGCTATGTAGAGAGTAGAGAGCCATTTTGGGATTCAGCCTAGCAGCAAAAGCCATCACAAAGATAATTTGCTCTGAACAGCTCTCAGCTGCTCAATATTACAGCAAGATGAACACCGGTGCATGCAGCACGAAAATAAAAACCACATGAATTCCGATCCAAGCCTTCTCATTAAGCTCATGCCAGAATCAGGAACATACGGATGCATATGAAAGTGGCTCAGATTTGAAAAGATGAGATTTGTGTCCTCACAGCTGTGAAAAGACCTGATCTGTGTCACATTGAGGTAAAAACTGGATTTGTTTTGCTTCAACCATACGGACTCTTTACAGTGGTGGTGATGGGAATCAGGGGTCTTAATGTTTACACCTCCAGTCAGTACAGTTCCCTATGCATGGCTTAATTATGCATTTTCAAATCATGCTTTCATTGTATGTAAAATTATTTTGTTGATTAGAATAAATTCACATGAAATGATTTTAGCATAGAATGCTGTCAGGGATGCAGCAAATATATTGACATGCAATACCAAGCACTGATGCCTGTGATATGCTCGAGGCTATATGAAAACACACATGAGCTCAGATCCCCTCTACTTCTCTCTCTCTCCCCCTCTCTCTTTCTCTCTCTCACTCTTCCTCACACGCACTCTTGTTTGTACACACACCTGTTGAAGCAAGGTCCCGGCAGGGCTAGGAGGTCACTCTGGCTCCCTAAGGACTCCAGCAGGTCTAGACAGCGAGGGCTCAAAGCCTTTGTTGTGCCAGGATGAAAAGCTCACTACAGCCAGGTGGACTTCTGAACACTGTTTCGGGATCATTTTTTTGTTCATTACTTCTCCATCTCTCTTTTCATCATATTATATATACTGTCTACTGTTTCAGGCAAGATTTGTAAGACAGTGGATCAGATTCTTGTTTTCCTATCATCCTATCATTTCAACATCAGCCCAGTACCATTACCCAGATGGCTATTCTTATGATTAATTATTTATTTCCTCTATGAAGAAAAGAAGAAAAAGGTGAATGCAGCACACTGTTACTGGCTTTGAGCTACTGACATGTTTATTAAACTGCTCACAATATGTCAGGTTTGATAGATTTGAACCTTCTTGTAGTTAAAATGGACACAGTGAGGTGACAATTGTCTACATTTTTACAGTGATTCACCAATTTACCCTATTTAGAGCCTAAATATTGAGTTTTACCAGTGAAATATTAGTAAATTTCCCAATTTCAACAACAACAGCCAGTCTTACAGCATCAGCCAATAAAATAGACAGCACAATCCATCTCAGTTTAAAGTGCCCAAATAAACATGTCCCTCCCCCTGCATATACATATACAATCTCTTGCCATTCAAAGTTTAACGGTGCAGTTTAACACATGCTGTGAGCTTCATACACCATGTCACATTTTCAATCTCAGAGCAGGCTACAGATGCACCCATCCCCCATTCCCCACCCAGCAGCATGGTTGTATTACAAAATAATAAACTGAGATTTCCAGAACCACATATTTTCCTTACGATCATCAGAGGTGAGTAGACTAGCCTAAACCGTCTGCAAAAGTAGCCTAACAATAAACAACCTCAAAACCTCCTCATGTGCACATTATCTCCCACTCTCAGGTTCACCAGAACTGGTGTGACATCACTGGGGGGGGGCAGATAATTTACAGCTTTAGTGCAAAGTCCCCAGACCTTATAATGCCATCCCCCAGGAATAGTAGCTACTAGACCTAGGCCCTCAGTTGTGGCCATAAATATCAAAAACAAAGAAAAACACACTTCTATGAGAAATGTCTGCTGGCACCCCTATGGGTAATAGTATTTTAGTGATTAAATACAGACTGCTGAAGCTTGTCTGAAGCTTTATCTGAAGCTCAACAGACATATTAACATGTATCTGACCTTGTGTGTTGGATTTCTACAGTGGCTCCTTCAGCAAAGAGACCTGACATAGAGCTGCTGCTGTTTACTCTTTGATAGAATCCCACTGCTGCTTGTTTTCGCAGTCAGTGATGAATCTAAAACTTCCAGAAGACTAGAGTGACCAGAAATCACTAGGCAATCTATCCTTGCCCTCTACCCAAGACCCGTTTTAAAAGGCTGCTTACATTAACATGCGTTTTTGGTGATCACTCTAATCACGTTTGGAAGTGATCAGAATGGCTGTTGACCATGTTCAACACAGGTGTAATGTATATATATGATTTTGTGAGTGTAGTCTGCTAAGTGCTGACTACACCCTTGAACGAAGGGGTTATATAGAGCCATAACAGCTTAACTCTGAATGTTTAAGGCAAGACAGTACAGACAAAGTGATGGTTTTGGTCCAGTCATTTTTCATATTTTGGGATAACTCATATTTTTATACCTTAATTTAAAAAGAAGTCAAAACTTGACAGAAATTGGTTTTGGTGTGTTTAGTCAGTTGTCCACTCTTGTGTAGCAATATCTTCCAAAATTTTGCCACCCTAATGAAGGTTTAGCTCTGCCCACACTCTCGCAAACATGCCATGAAAAGCTCATTTTCTGTAGCATCTAACTAAATTATGCCAATATGTCTAATTCCTTTGTACTAATGATAGTAGTTCAAATTTTGTGATATTGTAATGCCAAAATGTGACAATAAGCATTGTTACACCCTGCCATTGGTACAAAGGCATTAGGTATATTTGCTTCCAAAGGCTACACACATTTTAACAGATAACATCTCATCTGCATGTATGAATGTCATAATTTCCAATACAAAAAAAAATCATATGAATTTCGGTCTTACATGAATAATTCCTTTGTACTTATGACAGTGTGGAGTAACAATGCATTGATATATTGTGATATCATAATGCTAAAATGTCACAATATTGCATTGTGGAGACTAAGCATTCTATTGATTATGATTTTGTTGTAGCTGCGTTGTTTAAAGTGTTAAATGAGTTCCAGTCAATAACCCAGTCTGGTATATTCATGTCATACATCACTCTCCCCAGTTTCCATTTCTAGTTTCTAAACTGAGCCAGAATTGAACACATTTATCTTTTTTCTTCATTCAAGTTTCACTTTAAATATTTCATTCTACATCATTTTCAGTCTTATTTTGTTAAATATTTCATGTATCAAATGTGTCAAACAATGCATAGAGAGCGTATTTTCTGACATCTCGGTTCTAAGACCCATTTTCAAACTGTTTTTCTCTAAGTCAGCGTTTCTCCACCTTCAGAACCAAAGATGTCAACTCCTAGAACACCTGCGTTCCTCAAATCTCACATGTTCATTGCTAACCGCATTCTGAAGGATTTTACTGAAGGATTTCCTAATATAAAAATGATCTTTATAATAACAGTGCAATGTTTTCTTCATTAAACAATAAAACAATGAGATTTCTATAATCTGTTCTGCAATGTCTTCACACTACAATAATTGTTTTAATTCTAACATCTTCTGAAGACTATTTTTTTGGGGGCAGGGGTTATATGCAAATCTATGCACAATTAAATGGATAACATCTCATATGGGAATATAATTTTTTCATAACTTCCGATACAAAAATTATTCATAAGAATATCAGAAACAAACTGTCAAAGATTCATTGTCAAAGATATCTGTTTATTTTTTAAAAAGACCACCAGTAGTGTCTTGCCTTAAATTCTTCTTTGCCTGGCTGTGTGGTTTCTCTATGTGATGAAGAACCTTTTATGGTTTACTGGTTCTAAATACCATCAAAAAGGGTTCCACTATTGTTATGAGCCAAAAACCCTTCAGTAATATACAAAACCCTCGTGTAAGAGTGCAGCAGATGAGAGGATAAATAAAGAAACGCAGAATGAAGAATATGCTGGATGTGCCTTCTTGCACTCTGAGGCAATAAAAGCATTCACGGCAGGCTAATGATGGGAAAAAAGGAAAACGGAGGTAAAACGGTATACAGTGGGGTCCAACAAAGACCTGAAAATGGAGTTTTAGAATTCACAATGACGTAAACCAAGAAAGATATGAGTAAAATGAATATTCAAGATTCTGCACTATTTTTCATGCAAATTTAATAGTACAAAAGGTCAGATTGGTACAAAAGGGTCGGTTTTTTATCTTAACCTCTCCATTGAAGCCTGAGTTCCACTGAAAAAAACAGAAATTGAATTCCTTAACTATAATGTGATAGAGTATTTCATGCCAACACAATTACCGCTAAAAGAGAGAAAAATGAAAGGCAGTAATTGCGACACATCAGCCGTAACATTAAAACCACTGACAGGTGAAGTGAATTACATTTATTATCTTGTCACAGTGGCACCTGTCAAGGGTAGGGATGTATTAGGCAGCAAGTAAGCAGTCAGCTCTTGAAGTTGATGTGTCGGAACCAGGAAAAAATGGGTGAGCGTAAGAATCTGAGCAGCTTTGACAAGGGCCGAACTGTGATGGCTAGATAACTGGGTCAGACTATCTCCAAAACAGCAGGTCCCGCAGGGTGTTCCTGGTGTGCCATGGTTATTTCCAACCAAAAGTGGTCCAAGGAAGGGCAACCAGTGAACCAACGACAGGGTCACGCTGCCCTCTCAGCTCCGATCCTGAAGAGGTTCATGCTGGTTCTGACAGAAAGATGTCCGAACACACAGTGCATTGTAGCTTGCAGTGTATGGGGCTGTGTATTCACAGACCGATCATAGTGCCCATACTAACCCCTGTCCACAGCTGGAAGCACCTACAATGGGGATGTAAGCATCAGAACTGGACCATGGAGCAATGGAAGAAGACAGATTAATTGTGTTTTCTGTTACATTGTGTGGACGGCCGGATGCGTGCATCGTTTACCTCCCACAGGATGCACTACGGGAATACGGGAAGCCGACGGAGGCAATGTGATGCTCTGGACAATGTTCTGCTGGGAAACCTTGGGTCCTGGAATTCATGAGGATGTTACGCTGACAAGTACCACCTACCAAAACATTGTTTCAGACCAACTATACTCCTCCATGGATATGGTTTTCCCTAATGGCAGTGGCCTCTTTCAGAGACAAAGTTTGTTGAGAACTGGTTTGAGGCACATGACAAAGAATTCAAGGGGAACTTGGCCTTGAAATTCTCCACAGCTCTATCCGATCAAGCATCTGTGGGATGTGTTGGACAAACGAGTCTGATCCACGGAGGCCCAGTCTAAAGGATCTGCTGCTAAAGTCTTGGTGCGGATACCACAGCACACCTTCAGAGGTCTTGTGGAGTCCATGACTTGATAGGTCCTATTTTAGAGGCATGAGGGGGACATACTCAATATTAGGCAGGTGGTTTTAATGTTGTGGCTGATCCAGGGCTGACATATCAAGTAAATCATCGAGTAAATTATCACAGTCCGTTTTCACTGCATTTGTTGATGCTGATAATATAAATCGTAATACAAATCAAAAACATTTAAAATAGAAGCCTTTGCACTAAGACTTTTGGACCCCACTGTATGTCCTGAAGTGCTTTACATAGGAAAATGAAATCGGATCTCTTCTGGTCACACTGCAGGCTTTATGAAAAATGTAAACAGAATCCAGACTAAGCATATCCACTTACGATCCCAACACGAAACGGATGTTAGGTGTAAACAGCCTCTTAGACTCATGTTGCATTCTAGTCTCCTCTTTGTATCCCAGCTATAATTGTAAAGCAAACTTGAGCGAGAGGGTTTTATATAAATGAAAGGTATTATTATGATGATGATGATTATCATTATTATTATTAGCAGTAGTAGTAGTAGTAGTACATCCACCACCTCAGCATAAAAACTGAAGTGTGTTATTCTTCCTCTTTTAGGAGTCATATGGTGGAAAAAAAAGTTTGCGAGTAGGCAGCATGAGCAGCAACAAAGGGGGCCAGGCACTGAACCAACAAAAGAGAGTTAACATTCCCTTAAATAAATAAATAAATAAATAAAATGGAATTAGTAAATCTACATAAATTACTTAATAAATAAATAAATAAATAAATAAATAAATGGAATTGGTAAATCAATGTGAGTAACTAAAGTGGAGGAAAAAGTAGATTGTTTTTCCTCTAAAATGTACTCGAGTAAAAATCACAATTTAAAAATTCCTAAAAAAAACCCTGAATTCCTAGAAGTTCTAAGTGACAATGAGTCTAACTAACACCCTAAAGAGGTGTTCTTCGAGGGTTCTTTAGTACCGGCAGGTATAGAAATGTGGACACACAAGAAGAATCATTTGAATGTTTGGATGGAGAGCCATGGTTATATAAAGAACTTTTTAAATGGTCGTATATAGTAGCCAAAATTGTTCTAATGTTATTAACACTGTTTTCGGTACACTATAGAACACTTTTTACAAAAAAGTCTAACATGAAGGGTTCTATAAATGTTGCTTTTTGATGAAAGACAATAGTGGAACTTGTTTTGGTACAAAATACAACCATTTTACTAATAGTATACCAAAAAGGGTTCTGTAAAAATGCTTCTAACAATAGTGGAACCCTTTTTGGTACTTCAAATGTAACAAAAAGGGTTCTATAAAAATATCAGGTTCTGTTTGTAACGGTGGAATCTTTTTTGGTACATTTCTAAATAGTAGTGGGTGGTAAACTGCTTTATTTGCAGAAAAAAAAAAATTGCCCTGACAGTCATCCTGCAGGAAAGCTAGGAAGAATCTGTGTGAAGGAGAGGAGCTTTGTCTCTCTTTTGGAAGAGGTTTGGTTTTAAAAAGGCCGACTCTGAGCAAAAAAAACATGCATCGCAAAGTCTGCCGCGCTGATTTTGGTGGTAGAAACACTAGCAACTTGTTTCATCACCTCAAAAGAAATATCCCCAGATATCAAGGCAGCTGGCGATTACAGTTATCAGAGGCAAGGTCGTCGACCAGCGGGGGTCTCTAAAACACAGAGCGGTCAGGCACATATCCAGACTTTGGCACTGTCATGAGGCTCTGCGTATGACTGTAACCGCAAATGCTGGTAACAAATGCAGTTACGCTCTGTTTAACCCAGAGAACTCAGAGTGTATCAGTAAAATCTGATTTCACTAAATATAATAGTTTTTATTCTATTGTTTTTCATTTTTTGCTGCTTTTATCTTGTACTGTCCACTTTCTGCCGTGACAATGCAAATTTCCCACTTGTGGGACTAATAAA
>JBBPCZ010120859.1:0-10131 GCA_037974445.1 Brycinus macrolepidotus | reverse complement strand
TTACTGTACTGGTTGTTAAGTAAACAGCCTTTTGTTCTATTCCCTGGCCTGGTTATTTAGGGCTTCAAACATAACACATCCTACTTTATATCAACGGTTCAGGCTTCTGATGGTGGTGTAATGGTGTGGGGGGTATTTTCTTGGCACACTTTGGGCCCATAAGTACCAACTTAGCATCGTTTACACGCCACAGCCTATTTGAGTATTGTTTCTGACCATGTGCATCCTTTTATGACCATCTGATGGCTACTTTCAGCAGGATAACACATCATCAAACATGATGAGTTCACTGTACTCAAATGGCTCCCACAGTCTCAATCCAATCCAATAGAGTACCTTTTGGATTTGGTGGAACAGGAGATTCGCATCATAGATGTAGAGTTGACAAATCTACAGTAGATGCAATCATTTTCAAAGTTCTGAGGAATGTGTCCAGCACCTTGTTAAAGAAAGAGAGGGAGAGAGAGAGAGAGAGAGAGATGCCAGAGCAAGGTCTTTAGCTACAGGAACTAATTGCAGCAGAATCGTTCAAATGCCCTGATTAGGAGCTTTTATCCTGTTCCCCCCCCACCCCCCCACTTATCACTAGTCAGTTTCTGACCACAGGGCCGCTGTCAACAAGATGTTATTTAGGTTTTGGACCATTCTCAGACCAGCAAGGTGGAGCTACAAGAGAGTGTCATTTCTGATAAAGAGGTCTACAAGTATAGAACTTTTTGTACACCCACTTGAGGGCACCACTGAGATGCAGGTTTTAACCATACAGACAGGTGAAGTGAATAACATTGATTATCTCATTACAATGGCTCCTGTTAAGGTGTGGGATATATTAGACAAGTGAACAGTTAGTTCTTGGAGTCAGTCTGTTGGAAACAGGAAAAATGGGCAAACGTAAGCATCTGAGAGACTTTGACAGGGGCCAGATTGTGATAGCTAGCCAACTGGGTCAGAGAATCTCTAAAATGGGGGGTGGGGGGGGGGTGGGGTGTTGCTTACCTGTGGAAGAGACAGCACCAGGATGCACTATGAGAAGAAGACAATCCGCCAGAGGCAGTGTGATCCTCTGGACAAATACTGCTGTAACAGATCCTCTGCTGGAAAACCCTGGGTCCTGCATTCACATGGATGTTCATGTAATATGTTATCTCTTCTCTTTATAAAATCTAAAGTCAGACTTTAGATTTATGTATTTATGATGTTTTTACAGTAGTATTTGGATTTTTTTTTTTTTATTAAATAAAAGCGTATGTGTTGTCTTTTTATTCTGATTTTATATTTTTATTGTAAGGTGTATTTGGAATGCATTTTAAATAGGATAGTTTCCCAGTGTCTAAACCAACATTAGACAAAAATATTAAACATTAAATAATAAAAAATAATGCTAAGTATTTATATATTTTATGGTGGTGGTGGTGGTGTGTGTGTGTGTGGGGGGGGGGGGGGTGTCAGGCAGGGCCTTAAGGAAAAAATAAACCCAAAGTACACGCTTTTGTTCATATTTACAACTATTTTACCAAAGTCAAAGTTCAGAAGACATGTGTAGGTTCACTGGTGGGTTTGGACAGTACTGGCTACACCTGGGTTGTGAACAGTGACGTCTGGTTCTATTCACCATGGCTGTAAAGAGAGAAAGTGGCCTCCCATATGAGGGGGAGTAGCCATAGTGTCTATTAGCGAGCAGTGGATGGTTATGAGGACTGAAAGATGTAAGCCTCTAACGGTTATTCTGTTTAATACCAAATCTCGGGGAGGGGAATCAAAGCTACAAAAGGAGAGAGAGGGCGCAAGGATGCTGGAGCAAGGGAGGAAAAACTGAAGTGAGGCAGACGCTGTGAAATGGGAAACTGCCCTAAAGGCATCCTGGGTCTCCACCCCCCTCAAATCTGTTTTCGATGGGTGGAAACGTAGACAGGATGTCCCAAAAGAGAAGACGCTCCTCCTGCTCTCCTGATTACAGGGAGAGATGAGGGTGGATTCTGGAATGTTGATGGCAATCAGTGCATTACAGCTACGTGGATCAGAAAGTACCATCAGCCCTGATGACACAAGATGCAGTTCGTCATCACAGCAACGACACAATGACGAGGAACTTGCGTGTGTGATTACGTTCAGACTAGCAAAGACAGCTCCAAAGGGATATTATAGGGGTGCTTTGTGAACCCCTTTCTGCATGAATATGAGCTGAAACATCATCAGATAATCTCACAAGCTCCAAAAGTAGAACCCAGTTAAACAAATGAGACAAAATATTACATTTGGACATTTATTTATGAGAGAAAGGATCCAATATTACAGATCTGTGAGGTATCTGGTAGGACCCTCCTTATGCAGCAATACCTGCATGTAAATATTCCTGTAAACCTTTGATCAGTCCTGCACGTCGGCTTGGAGAAATTTCAGTCCGTTCCTCCAAACAGTTTCAACTTTGGGATGCTGGTGGATATCCTCACATGACCTGTTCGCTTCAGGTCCTTCAAAAACATTTCTATTTGGTTAAGGTCACCTTGACGGCTGTTTTTTTTTTTTTCTTTAACCATTCTTTGGTAGAGCGACTTGTGTGCTTGGGTTGGTGGTCTTGCTGAATAACCTATTAATTCATGGTTCCATCAGTGATGGCAAGCCCAAACCACGATACTCCCACCACGTTTCACAGACAGGATTTGTATGCTACAATGCAGTGTTTTCAGAACGTAACACTTCTCATTTAAATCACAAAGTTCTATTTCGGTGTCATTCATCCACAAAACATTAGGGGAACATTCTTTTGCTACTCACAGATCTGTAATAGAGGATAATTTTTTTTATAACTGACCAAATGTAATACAAATTTGTGCAGAAATGTAGAAAATTCTAAAGGGTCCACAGACTTTCAGGCACCTCTGTAATATCCCCTTGGCACTGTCTTTGCTAGTCTTTAAACTAACCTACCTTTAACATAGAAACTGAAATCCCCCAAATAACAATAACCTTATATCTTTTCAAATCTCTTTTTGTCCATTTTTTTTTTAAAAATTCACAACTTCTTACAATTTAGTTGAAACCTATGAAGCTGTGGAGAAGAGGCCTCCAGTCCTGTGGGACCTACTACAACGCCTTGCAATTATCAGTGTCATCCACAGGAGTGGACGGTAACCAGGCCCATGTGTTTTTATCAAATTCGCTTTCTATTAATGAAAAGTGACCCCAGACTTTTGAACAACAGCGTATATTTATCATGCCTACAGAATCCAATCAAAAATGCACTCTTTACTTTGGCACCACTTTATCGGAGGGCAGTGTTCATAAGGCAACATGAAGTTCTCCAGAAGTTGCCAATAATGCTGCTTTTTGTTGACTTTCACTTCAGTGTTAAGTCAGCTGACGCTAGTAGGAATAAGCCTTTTATGTAGCTTTATGTCTGACCGGTTGTGTCAGAATCACTCAGCCAGCTGGATTTGATGGGTTTTTTTGTACAAACTTGCCAAGCTGAAAAATGGGATTGGGAAGTAAAACATACGTTCTAGTGTTCACATTCAAAATACATTCTGTGCAGGTTATCCATCAATGGTTCAAAAACAAAAGACACAAAGAAGGACTCGATCATTTAATGTCTTCCTACCAAATTAATATCCACAGAAGGATTATGCACTTGTAAATCTGTACAGGTTAAACACTGACCCAACAAACATTTTTGAGTCCTGAGACACATTAAAAAAACCAAACACGTGAAACAAACACTGTAAAAAATACATGCGGGTGAAGGGAAAGACGTTAAAATCTCACAGCATCTCAGTTGTGTTGTAAAACATGGGTTTATTGCCGTCTACGAAAGCGCTACATATAGGCCAGCTAACTGGACCCGGCAAAAAACAGCAGGGAAGATCCTTCCGTGACACTAATGACCTAAGCACATGTAGTCATAAATCTATTGATTATCTTGGGATGTATAATCTGATTTGTGAAACAATTTAGCCTGTTATGATATATATTCATCTTATATAGCTCCTTGGCGACATTTCTCCATCGTCCGTTCTTGAAGAAAATGGTAATGTTTTTTGTAATGTTCTTGCTCCATCTAACCCTACCCCTAACCCAACCCCCCTCTCCCTCTTAATAGAGCAAGGTTGATGGTTAGGGTCAATAAAATAATGGCCAAATAAAACAATGTTTTTTACATAAAGGCATAAAGGCAAGCAGCCATTCCCAACCCTAATACTCCTAGCAAGATGGGGTGGTGGGGGCCTAGTGGGTAAGATACTTGCCTCTAGACCAAGAGGTCACAGGTTCGAATCCTACCTTCAGCATACCACCACTGGGTTCCTGAGCAAGACCCTTAACCCCAAGTTGCTCCAGGGAGACTGTACCCTGTAGTTAGGGAATGGAAGTCACTTTGGATAAAAGCCTCTGCTAAATGCCGTAAATGTAAGATTTTTCCCAAGTCAGTGGTCATAAGCCAATCATCCATCCTGTGGTAAAATGACATTCCTGTGGAAAACAAATGTTCGAATAGCGCTTAACTTACACTCCAATTAAAGCTACCTTAAATAGGTGCTGCCCAGCAGATGGCACTAGGGAGCAACTCCATAGGAATCACCTCATAACAGCTTATAGTTTTTGACTGGTGAACCGTTCAAAAAGGCCAACATGGCGAACTTCAAAGGGACTGGCCAAAGTGGCAACGATGTGAATCCCACTGGGAAAAGTACTCCTTCATAACCCTGTTACTGGTAGACATTTATAAACACATTGATCACAGAAGAATGGCTACCTCGCTTCCTCCTACCAGGCTCATTCTGAAAGCATTGTTAGACTAAATAATCATAATTCCTATAATTTAATCAGTAAATAAATTTCAATTAATTAGTTCTGCTTAATTACAGAAACAATGTATAGAAACAAGACAAACGAAAGCCATGCCTCTCTCTCTCTCTCTCTCACACACACACACACACACACACACACACACACTCTATAATACACTTAAAGTCTTTCAGAACCTGTGATTCACGGCTTTTGCGACACCGGACAGGACGTGATAGGAGCTGACCATCCGCAACAAAGGAGGATCAAAATAAATAATTTAATAAAATGTTACAAATCTAAACATTAATCTGGAGAGACAGCGCTTGGGGAAGGGATAAGCAAGTGTTTATGCGAGGATGTGTGTGTGTGTGTGTGTCTCTAAGCAAAGTCTGAATGTGAAGTGGCCGTGTCGGTGTGTCAGGTCCGCACATGTGTGTTAAGATGTTAATGATTAGTAACAGCTCCACTTGAGTCCTGCAGCTACTCTCTGTAATCCAACACCACGTGTTTTGTTCCATTAAATATGAACACAGTGCAATAGGATGCTTTAGGACTGCACAATATTTTGCTTGTCAACCATTATCGTATATAGAAAGTGGCTTCCAGTTTTGACTTCAAATAGTTTTGTAGTTTTCTTTTTGCTTTTGTTATTCACATTCGCTTTTCCATTTTAATGAATCTGCACATTATTTATGCTTTAAACATCAAGTTACAATAGTATTCTACTGTACAGTGCTATTCTGCTCATCTCATGCAGCCCTATTGACCATTTTTCTCAAACGATGCAGAACAGTCCGATGGATCCCAATCCATGATGCTCAGGTCCAGTAAGCCTTCCTCGAACATGTATCTTTCTTGAAAGAACTGGCAGGGTAAACCACATTCCAAATGTGACAAACAATAGTCCAGGTGTGGAAAATGGAACAATATCTGGAATGAAACAAGTGGGTCACTGTAGGACAAAAACGTATTCCAGGTAGATGAGCTAACTATATGTGGACCTCCATACTTCCCATAGTCCCCGGTATGAGTCCCTGCGACAAGATGCTAGATTTCCGGCTGGACCACATGAACTGGAATGATGTACAAAGGCTTGGCCATGAACCGCTGACGGAAAACCACCCTCAGACATTCCGTAGACCTAAGCTGTACAGAGACAGAAATGCACAATGTCCGAAATGTACCAAAAAAATAAGCCTTTCACACCATAGTATCATCACACCTTAGAAATCGCAATTATTCATAAATGTAAATCGTTATTTAGTATTCAGAAGTTTTGTATTTAGGTTCCACCAGATTTCTAGACCTTTTTTGGATTTATTTAAAATTAGTGTAAAATCAGGCACTAAAAACATTATAACATACCCAAGTAACATTAAGTATGAGCACAGCCACATACAATCCCCTATAATTACTTACTCCTTTTCTTTACAAAGACTAAAGCAAGTTAGTGAAAGATATTAAAATGACAAGCAACATTTAAACAAAGAGAATCATATTCATTAGTTTGGTTGAATGAAAGAACTGGATGACATTCAGGTGATGAAGCTGATCCTCAGGCACTCATTTAGCCCCACAGGGCTGAGAGATGGAGATAGCCTGCTAGCT
This sequence comes from Brycinus macrolepidotus, assembly GCA_037974445.1. Lineage (NCBI taxonomy): Eukaryota > Metazoa > Chordata > Actinopteri > Characiformes > Alestidae > Brycinus > Brycinus macrolepidotus. Next base: position 3,741 of record JBBPCZ010120859.1, on the reverse strand, counting down.
AGCTGTCCATTCAGTAATGATACACAAGTCAGTTCATGATGTAAATTCTTGAAAGTGTTTGTTTATCATCACTGCTATCTATGTAAGCAAAAACCCAGCCAGACTCTTAAAGCACATCTTTGGGACATCCACTGTAAAAAGGCTGTATAAATGTGTAAAGCTATGTGTTACTCAAAAAGATATTTATTTTGTATTATTTACTTTGAATAATAATTTAACTGTTTTCAATTAAACGAATGACTTTAAGTGAAGGGACACTTAAAATTATAGCCTATTATGAAATGTAAACCTTATTGTTTTTAAGGGTCACATTGGGAATGAGTATTCAAGCACTTGAAAATTATGTATAAACTTAACATAGATATTGTGAATACAGTCTTGTTTTACAGAAACCTTTTTTTTTCTTTTTTCTTTTTATACTTTTTTCCACTATCAGACACTCAAACAAGCATGTGCCTCTTCTTACTGAATATAAATGGACTTTTAATTAAATATATAATTTAATTTAAATATTTTTGTGATGGAAATTGAATATACAGAGGCACAACACTAATTTGACTTCTAAAGGTTAAAGGGCATTTTCAGATGACTCTGACAGTAATAAGGTCTTAAAGAGAAGCTGGTATGTAGATGCCAGAGCCTCTTACCTGACATGTTTACTCTGTGGTCATAGATTTCCCAACTGCTGGTGGAGAAACAAGCAGAGTTAGGAAAAAACATCACATATTCACCTTCCTAATTCTATAGATGTTTAAAGGGATCCAGATTTTTTGTGATCCTTGGCGCTTGAAAGTATGCTGGAGCATCTTAGCAAGTATGCAAACCACTTAAAATATACACAGTAAAAACAATGCAGTAAAAACTAGAAATGAAAAACAAATGTTATGGAAAACTAGTTGAAGGGTCGGTTTTCCAGACAGGGATTAAGTCTAATCCTATTAAGTCTACATATATAGACATATATACATATATATATATAAATTAGGATTTTATAACCAGAGTCGTGCAAGTGATATTATTCAAATAAGAAACATTAAAACTTTGTTTTTGAATAAAAACATTGTTTGTTAACAAACAGACAGATGGAAGATGAAAGTATGACTATGTCAGTATACAAAGTAACTTTAGTATCCCCTCGTCACCTATGCCCCTCTGATTCCCTTACAGTCCTATGCAAAAGTCATGAGTTTTAGTAAATTTCCATGATAAAATCCATTAACACATCCTGTACAGAGAACTCATCACACATCGAACAATTTTATTCATGTTTTAATGCACAGTTCTGGTGCATTTGTTTAAAGACCCAGCTCAGCTTCTTAAGTTTGGTCAAAACTAACGACTTAATTAAACTATTCCATGCATTTCAGTAACATTCCAACAATGTCCAATTAAAACAACCCCATCAGACTGCATATTCACCTTTTGATTGACAGTCCCTGCACCAAACCTAACACACCTGTTTATTTTCAGATATGGAACTTTCACATGAACAAGTTGTGGAGAGTATCAACATGAATATGAACCAGAGGGTAATAACAGTCAGTGGTTGGTGTGGTGCAGTGTAGTGGGTAATATTGCTGTCATCCAAGCAGAAGGGTGCATTCAATTCCTACCCTAGGCGACATACCACACGACACCAAAAAGAGTCCTTGGGCAAGATTTCTAACACTACATTCGCCTACATCTGTGAGATGCAAAAAGTCGCTTTGCGTAAAAGCAAATGATGTAAATGTAATTGGGTTTTGAGCCTACAATTTACTGAAGGATTAGCTGTAAAAACACAGAACTGACTGGAATATGGGGTTCCTGATACAGATTTGGTAGACAGCACCAATAATCCAGAGAGGAAAAAGTTCACTACAGACCCAGAAAGAAATCTGACTCGTTTGAATTCTATCTTGATCTCAAAAATGGTAATACCTGTCAGTTTTGGCACCTAAGTGGTGGAACAAACTTCCCTTGATCATTAGAACTCGCTATCTTCGAAAAAGTGACTGAACAGTGACAGTGACCTCTTCAATGAGCATTTAGGATAACAACAACATGTTCATAATATAAAGTAACTTAACTAACAAAAAACTTCATAACTAACACAAAAAGCTGTCCTCCAGTATTAACACTGGCATAATATTAGCCTGCTAGCAGCTATTAATTTAGGTCTGAGTTCACTAGGAGACTATAAAGCACCCATGTACATACACTTGATGTGGGTACGCACACTGCATATGCAAAATAAGGCAGTGTCTGACTCGCTGTAACCAATAAGTGTTGGCTAAAGCAACACCAAATGAAGTGTAAAGCAGCATCCACACCCTCAGAGCATCTCTGCCATTCATTTTCAATGGAGCTGCTGTCTGCCATCTTGCACAGAGGTGAATGGAATGTAGCTTGTGTCTCTGGTTTTCCTGAATCATATAAATTCAGTTTAAATGTCTATTTATGGATTTCATTTGAGCTCCTGTCATGGGTAGTTACCCAGCTCAAATCTTGCCGCTGTTCAGGACCGCACATTGCACATTTACCACAATATAGTGAAAGCAGAGGACAGGTTAACTATTATGAAACTTCAGAAGTAACTTAATGTACTTCTCAGTGCACAACATAAATTACGATATAAAAATGTGCTCTAAAATTGTGCAGAAGTGTGTTCTCTGTAGAGGAGGTATACTTAGTTGCACTCAGAAAAGCAACAAAGCACAATTTGAACAGGGCGCCCAAACCTTTGCACACATCTAACAAAATGACCACGATCCAAGACTTTTGCATAGTACTGTGCATCTTAACACTCATACAGACCAAAAATCCCCACAAATCTGCTCTAGTTCAGATAAAGCAAAAGTACAGCAATACTTCACTGGCAGCTGCCACACATTTGCCTGTAATAAACACGTAACAGTGCACAGAGGGCTGCAAGTGAAGTGTTTTTACAGTGAATCACAAGAGTGAGGGCTCATGGGTAATCACACAGCCGTGGGGCGAAAATGGGTAACAGTCTCACACTGTAATGATGTCTTGTTCTATTCATAGGTAACATTAGCACTCATCTTACTGTCAGGACCTTGACAGACCTGACATGGTGTATGCGGGTGGTGAGGCTGCTGTTTTGAAAGGAATAGCTCAGCTAAAGATAAAATTTCTCCCACTACTCTGAATGAAGTCAATCAGCCAAGACACGTCTGGTGTCTAATGTGGCTGCCACTGGCTGTGTGATTGTCCAGGGCCTGTGCTGATTGGCTGATAAAACTCACATAGAGGTGATCGGCAGTGAAAGCAGCCACGCTATTCCTCATCTCGTTCTCGCTGCCCCGGAGAGGAATGAGAGAGACGTTACCGAGGCGAGTGTCCAGTGGCGTCGAGCGACTTGCAGCCCGAGACTTCACCCACTCCGTTGGCCAGAGCAACCCCGCGTTCTGAGGGAGCGAGATTTTAGATAGAAGTACACCCACCGTTCACTTTATTTCAAACTCCTACTTAACTTCTCCTGCTATTACACACCCAGGTGGGGTGAATTAGTTCATAAACAAATTTAAGGGGGCTTTAAACTGCTGTGCTGGTGGACTGTAGCCCATCTGTTGGGATAGCCATCCTCTGTCCGATAGCTGATGTGCAGCAACTGATGCGCTACAGTGTAAAGACCCCTTAAATTTGTTTAGGAACTAATTTGTTATTATTACTGGGCGTAATGTGCAATTTATAAATGTGCAGTTTTTCCGGTGCATTACTACTGTTTTTGGCAATGAC
>JBBPCZ010120858.1:0-10131 GCA_037974445.1 Brycinus macrolepidotus | reverse complement strand
CACCATCTACCGGAATCAAATTCCTTGTATGTGCTTGCACATACTTGGCCAATAAACACGATTCTGATTCTGATTCTAACTTTCTTTCAGAAAGAAAAACTGTCTGGACCCGCAAAAGACTGGTAATGACAGGGCTGCTGTCGTTAGAAACCTCATATCTCTGAAATGGCAAATTTAAGAAAGGAAAAATTAGTTATTAACTTTGTTGTACCAAGATTTTCATATAACAAATTGTGCTGGCATACTTTTGAGTTTCAAATTTCAAAACTCGAACTGCAAGACTTAAAAATTACACCACTTTTTTCCCCTTCAATGAAGTAATCCTGGTCACCTTCAAATACTTAGTTCATCGGGGGGAAAAAAAATCTATGGTTTACATTGGTTTACTTATTATTTGAAGTTCAAGTATCAAATTTGAAGGTCGAGAAAGGTTCCTTTGGAGTAAAAGTTTATTTATTTATTTATTTTACTGTGTAGATTTTTATTTATAGTACTAATGCTTCCATTTTACCCTCTTGGACTTAAGCACACACGCACGCACGCATACATACATATATACATACATACATAAATACATATATATTATATATGGATTCTACACTAAAAGACTTCCTGACCTTCATTACTTCACAATCACAGACAAATCAACTTCAGATTGTCCATCGTCTTTACAGAGACATGGGGGCACGGTGGGATATGAGGTTCTTCGGTAAAGCGGCCCACAGCTGGAACTCATGAACCAATGGGTATATTCAGATCAGATGGATCCCCTGACCCTTGAAGATAGGGTTCAAGCATCTGTTATGCAACCAACAAGCCTTGGAGAGTCTATATAGTGAAGGCAGCATGTTCTGGAGGTTGCCTTCCAGTCATGTACTGCAGTTCTGCGGGAGGGCCAAGATAAACAGCAGCCATATCCAGCCTCCTGGAGGAGCACGTCGGGAAAATCTTACGGAATTTCATTTCCACGCGATGCAGAGGAGCTCGGCTAACCCTGCAGACGGTGGGTTTTTGTTGAGAGATCTCCTCCGCATTGCTGAGGTTTATCCTAAGTTCAGTTGACGCTCTTGGAGGTCAAATGCCAGCACCTTATCCCAGCAGTGATTCATATCTGAGGTTTTGTTTTACTTTGATGTACGATCTTCTTCACTCAGGCTGCGGGAAAAGGCGCAGTTTTAATGGAGAACTGGTTATCGTAGCTTTAAATCTCAAGGAGGTTTAAAGCCAATGCTTGAACCCGGGGATGATTAACACCTTCTAGATGGGAGTCTTACTGATTTAGGGCGAAAAGACATGAGTTATACTATTTTCTATTGACTAAACATGAACATTTTCATTGTTTTAATATCTAATTCAATTTAATTTTGGGATTATAAAACATTGTGGTGTTCCCCATGAAATGTGCTACAAAAAAAAGTCACAATCTCACATTTTCTATTCTGATATCAATAATGTTGAATATTGGCTGAGTGAAACAACTACTACGCTGTTTTCTAGTTAAAGCACTTTAATAAAAACACCGATCTATTCATGCCCATGTCCTGGATTAGGCCTAGTCTAGAACTAAACTGTGATATAAATGGTGTTTTACCATTTAAAAACCTAAAAAGGATTAAGTTACACACTCTCCTGCTCTACAGGGAGAAGCGACCCAACTTTTACAAAATCTTTGTTTTTGGTTCATTTCTTTTAAAATTCAGTTTTTAATTCAATGTTCTTAAAAAATGCACAAAAAAAATGATTTCACATTTAAAATACAGAAATTGCATATTTTGAATATTTTCGCAGAATATTCAACTTTTATTTATGCTCATTGCTCCCAAATTTACATTACTGCATGACTTCTTTTTCCAGTCCCTGACGCTACAAGCACTTTCGCAATATTTCATGTTGGATTTCTTACAGAATAAAATTGGATTTATCTTTTTTCCTCCAAAATCCAATCCAGCATCTTCTTATGCCCATCAATCCTAGGCCAGTGGGCCTATAGATACTGCCGGCTTGTCCACTGCAGAAGTCCTATTCATGCAAACAGCAACATATTCTGTTCTACAGATATATTGACTCTTTATTTTGTGGTTTCAAAGCTGCGCTTTTAAAACCAGACTCAGTGCAAAGCGGCTTAAAAGCTGCAAAACTTTCAGATCAAAAGCAAAGTGCTGGAAGTCAAAGAAAAGAAAGGAAATAAACGATTTGTGCGTGCATCCGCAGACACACAGGAAGCTCTTTTTTTTGGCTAATAAACAGAGGAAAGAAAACAAAGTTATCTTTGACAACGAGCAAAATAAGACTGACAACCCCCGTCCAGATGCAGACAAGGAGAAGCTCTTTTGTGCCATGGTAACTTCTATGGCCTTTCATCATCTAAATTGATCGCATCTGCACAAGGCCGCTGCCAAGTGCCGTTCCGTCAAGATGAGCGAAGAACAAAAAGCAGAGCGGATTCTGCGCGTAAGCAGTGATAAACAGTCATTCATCCCTATTTATTGAGCAGATAAAATTACTGGGAAAATACTTCACAATATCTCGATTACTAAACTGTTAATGTCTGGAAAGTTGAGGGTTAAAGTTACGCTTGTTAAAGTAGACGGTGCTTAAGCGGCTCTCGTTATGTCTGTCAGGGGAAGGGGGTTCTTAGCACTCAAGTCATAGAGCACCAACTCATTTCTGAGATCCTATGGCCCAACTAACACACTGCTGAACAACATTGGCCACCAATGAAATTGTGAAAGTTGGTAAAATACAGACGTTTTATGTCTTGATAAAGGCACACACCCTTCATAATAAAATCCTTTCGATGGAGATAACTGATGACCCTAGAGCCAAGTTTAATCCCTGGTTGAAGCTACAGCCATTCGTGACCAGGTGTCTAAGCAAAGATGGCCCTCCTTTAACCTCCCAATCACTGCAATGCCAGGTAATGTGGCTGTTTGTTAGTTGTTAGTGTTCGGCTCCAAGTGTGTTGAGGTTAGAGGCAGTTTATATTTTAAGTATTAGCCGTCACACTCCCAGCTTGGTAGCATCAGTTGCTGAAAGCAGCTCTAGTGTAATGGGGGAAGATGTAGCTAGTGGATGGGAGTTGGCCATGAGTAAATGGAGGGGGTTGGGAAGAGGTTTATGTACCATATCATTTTCTGACAATAATATCTTCATGTGATGAAGCACCAGCACACGGGCGAATACCGACTGAGAGGCTGCTTCTAACTTCCAGACTGTGGACCGAATAGAAATCTAACTTCCAGACTGTGGATTGAATAGAAATCTAACTTCCAGACTGTGGATTAAATAGAAATCCCAGTTTTTAGTTCCCAGAAATCACTAAGGCTTCCTATGAAGGCCTTGAGGGTTCCTCTCTGGTAATGGCCCTCGTAACTGGAAGTAAGTAAACTTTATTTATAGATAACATTTCAAGAACAGTTCATATGTTCACCAAATCAATTACATTCAGCAACTAAACTCACTGAAAGGCCAGAGTAAAAAAGGCCTGTGTCACATTATCATCATAGATATAGCATGTGTGTCACATGGCTGTGCATCTCAAGAAGTCAAAGTTTCTCATCAATGCAGGCTATCAAGACTATGGGCAACCCCAACTGTTCTGAGAACCAGCCGAAATGTGGGATGCAAACTTTTCTGCATAAAAGGCCACTCTGTTATCACAACGCTTTTGTTTTCATACTGAAACTTCAGGATTATGTGAAATAAAGCCTTCTGAAACTACTGAAGTCTATGTGCTTACACTAGTAACAGCCACGGATGCAATCTGTCAGTGATTCACAATAATATGGTTAATTGGCTCAAGCTGTGTAAAAAAAAAACCAAACAACAAAAAGAATAACAAATAAAAGATAAAGGTAAAATGAGTAAACAAACTAATAAAATGGCTAAAAATTCTGGGAAGCTCGTCCCACAGGGATCCAATATTATTTAAGACTTCATGAGTTGTCAATTTGCATGGTATCAAACTACATCAGTCGGTTTATCGGTCGGATCCCATTATGTAGTTTCCATCTGCGCTACTTCTGAGATTCTTCTCTGCAAATCCAGTTCCAATCAAAACATGGTATATAATATTTTTCGACTTATAGAAGACATTAAACCAAGCCACACTGGATGTAACCACACCAAAAGGCCTTACCCACACTGTGTTTGACTATATTTTTCCATAAGCGATAGCAGACAATCTGTCACAACGATGAAGCCGAGATTCAGCGGGGGTCGATTTATGCTTTCAGGGATCTCCCCAGAGACCGGTCCTCCTTTCTTCTTTACTTTCTTTGTGGCATGTTTTGAGACAGGGGGGGTCATTATCAAAGTAACGTGCCCACCCATTATGGGGCCTGGGATGTAGACCACATTTGTCTCGAGGCAGCGAGGAGCCGGCGGATTCCGATTACACAAAAGGCATTCGAGGACCGTAATGACAGTCCAGAGCTTTGGCTGCCTGGAACAGAGCCGGAGCTTTCTGCTCGGTAATACAGACATACCAGATGCCATTTACAGGCTGCCCAGATCATCAATCAAACACTTTCAGCCCAGAAGATACTCCGGCGTATCATCTGAACCGAACCGCAACACCGCGGCCACAAAGAACCACATTGTTCTACACATGACATCATCACGTGCTAGTAATTATCCCCGATGTGTGATGCGGTCAGGACAAATTTGCTGCATAATAGCAATGTGCGCCCGATCTGGAGATAACGCTCGTCACAAACATGATGGCGCTTCGGAGCTCGAAGGACAAACAATGGCTGTCTGCTGCGGGATAAATCACCCAAGACGCCATGTACTCCAACGTGCTTTTCAATCAGATCAGAGAAGACAGCACGTCTTTCTTTTTTCCTTCACAGTAACCTTTTTATCGCTTTAGATGGATGAGTATTGGAGATACAGTTGGAGACCAGAAAGATACTCAACTAAGTTCATCCAGGGACTGTAATGAATACACTCCACAAGCACAGTGAAAACTTGGACGCCTAAAGTTTTTCCATTAATATTCACTTAGAGTCCTCATATTACATCAAATTGAATTTTCCTCACTCCTCACAGGTTCGACATTCCGTGTAAGGTTTCAAAATGTGTCATTCGCTCTTCAATATATGGGAACTAAGCTGCCTGTTTTGAAGCCATTCTTTGTGAGATTAATTCCAACTTTTGAGACACAGCCTCGCTGCTCATCTGCGTTACTCGCCCAAGCACGTCTTTAAAGTTTAGTTACGCATTTATGTAATCACTCAGACTTTTCCCGATATCCTGTCCAGTGAAATTTTGGCTCATATTGGATTGATACCAACACTGAGTATCGAATCGGCAAACCCCTACAAAAACAAAAAAACAAAAAGATAAACAAACAATTTGTATATTCCTTCCTATTCAGGCTACAGCAGTTAAGACACATTAGAGTCTTAATGAGCATATCAGCCCAGCCTGCTTATTGTATAGGAGGCACATACAAAGCGACCAATCAGAAGAGGTCATTTCCATCTATCAGTCCTAAAGGTACAGTAGAAGAACCAGCCCTGTTTAATTTTAAGGGATACAGAGAGGTGGGAAAATGGTCATGTAAAAAATGACTTTTTTGGGACATAATTCCATATAAAACATCATACTGGGACCTCATGAGTGGAACATAAATGAACAATATAGACCCTTTATGTAAGAAAGTAACTATTTGCCAAAGTGACACCAAAGTGACTTCCTTGGTTTGAAGAGTAGTTTCATCTAAACAAACAGTTTTCTAAATGATCATAAAAACATTTTGTACTCAAAAGGTGGTTTAAACGCCTGAAAGGCTTGAAGTGCAGATCTCACTGCAAGAGAGGAAAACACCATTTAAGGTAACGCATGGGAGTGGGAACAAATATTAGACCAAATATTAGAATATCATATTTCAAAAGAGTTTTCTTTTCTAAACTATTATTTAAAGCATACTTTGCACTCAAAAGGTGGTTTAAACACCTGAAAGGCTTGAATGTTGGTAAGTGTTGATCTCCATTTTGGTAGCACTTGGGAATGGGCACAAATATTAGACCAAATAAAGACATTGAAAGAAGATATCCCCACTTTTGAAAGGAAGTATAGTTTGAATATATGCCTCTATTCAGTTTGCTTCTTTCACAGCCTTGGTGGTCATCACAATAAGTAGTGCAGACTGGACAAATGAGCATCTATTGACCGCTGCTTCATTCAGATGGTTGGATGATGAATGTGCACAGTTAGGAACAAACCACATAATTCCGAAGTGGACAGCAGATTGTTCTGGAGCTCCAATAGAATTTAAACCAGTGCTCTCAGGCTGACACTGGGTGAAACCAACCCTGAGTAATGGCAAAAACAAACGACCAACAAAGCAAACCAACAAGGCTGAAGCACGAGCTGCCACTCATACAGGCTGCTCTCATTCTGACTGGTCTAGTACAGGCTGAAACAATCCAGAAAGACCTAGATAACTTGCAAACTCACCCATTTTACCTGCAGTGTGGCTGAACTGATAAAACCCATGTTCTTCAGGTTAAATCGTGTGTAAAAAGAGGCAGCTATAAGGGATGGCAATTGTCTGCTGAGATTTAGAAATTTTTAGGCATAGTATATTTGCTGATGCAACATTTACAAAACGTAGAAACTGGGATGAAATCTACCTGGATAAGAATAATCACATTTATCTACCTGGATAAGCGAAACATCTATCCACTGGCAATATTTTTTTTCCTGGATTGTTCCTTGCTTTTTAAAATAAATAAATAAATAGATAAATAAATAAATAAATAAATAAATAATTCAGTGAAGTCCCAAAACATACCCTCGACTTCTCAGTCTGTCTAGGTTGCAGTAACTGTCTGTTCTGAATTCACTTTTTGTGATGTCCCAAGAACCAACACATTCATACATCCACAGCAGTTTAGCAGCGCCCAGGTTATAAGGAGTGTTTCAGGTCACCGTTCAGAGCAGCCAATCAGAACAGAGCTCATATACATACATGTCTTATGGATGAACTAACAAAAACTGCTGGTTAAATTTCTAATCACTCGTTCGCCCTAAAAAGTAGCCATGGCAAAGTAACTTTTGACTGGTTTTAACACACAAAACGGCACAAACGTCATAACTGACGATTCATAACGATTCATTGTTCATTTTTCCATCCAGCAAGGAGTCGCTGAAAATAGGCCTTATAGTAAAGGTTCATTTTCAATTTCAATTTATTTTACATTCAACGTTATAAAAAGTATAATATCCAAATCCAATGACTTAGCCACCAGCTAATATGTAAGGCTCAACTTACCATGCTAGCTACAATCCAACATGCTATTCACAGTATGACTATCCAATACAATTCAATTCATACTGTATTGTTATCTCTAGTGATTAGTAGGGGTGTGACGAGATCTCGTGCCACAAGATCTCTCGATATTAAAATGTGACAATATTTCTCGTCACACGAAAAGCAGTCTCACAAAGCAGCGTCCAGCAGCAGGGAACATGACAACTAAACAGGGGCGTTGGAATCATTTTTATTGTGGGGGGTCTAGAATGGGGAGGGGGGGGGGATGCACTCGACATTTCACGTGTTTCCCTCATACAAATCGCTCAGTGGATGGAGGGGGTGGGCATACACCGCAGCTAACACAAGCATTATGCAAAGACACTAACAGAACCTCCACAGAACCTTCACAGAACCACATCCTTTGCTGTTTCCACTTCCCAAAGTATACCTGGCCATCCCTGCGATCTTTGTCCCAAGCGAGTGTGTTTTCAACTGCAGGAGACGTAGTTATCACCCAGAGGTCTCAACTGCTCCCAGAAAACGCAGATATGCTTTTTTTTTTTCTCAGAAATATGGCCATATCTCAGGCTAGGCTGTGTAGTTGTAACCATCTCAGGTTCAGAGCTCTGTATCATGCTTTAAGAAGAATCTGGTCACTCTGTACTTTGAGCACTGACAGTGTACTACTTTGATTTATGGTTTGCACTTATTTTCACTTAAAATAGACTAAGAAAAGTTTTATTTATTTTTGTTAATTATATTGTTTTTATGTTCAACTTGTGAAAAGGGGTTCAGTTTGAAGGTCACACAGCTTCAGTAAGTTAGGAGTTCATGCACAGTTATAAGGTTGGATGAAACTATTGAGAAATCATACAAGAGAAGTCAGTCATTTGAGTTTGTAGCAAAAACTTAGTGTGTATATTGTTCTGTCAAGTTGTTACTGCATATGATAATTCAAGCTTAATAATTAATAATTAAAAGTAAAACTGCAGGGATCAGTTACATCATTTCAAAAGGCACTTGCATTGTTTTGTTTTTGACTTTCAGTGAAATGAAAGGCTTTTTCCAGTCATCTATTTCATCTTTAAAGTTATCTGAAAAATCTTGTCAAAATCTCGTCTCGTCTTGTTCTCTTGAATCCAACATTGTGTATCGTCTCGTGAGCAGAGCTGAGCGTCCCGTCACACCCCTAGTGATTAGCTACCAAAAGTCACTTTCTGTAGGCAAGCTATCTACTTTAGCTAAAGTCTTAGGGCATGTTAAAGGGCTAGCTAAGGTCGGACCACGGAAAACACCACAATATGCAGGGCAGGGCTTCTTCTGGAACCCGATTGGCCACAACTGGCATGTGCTTTTCCTCCAATAAAATTCGAAGTTGATGAGTTGCAGATGATGACACCCATGCGGCCCGGCTCAAAATCGTGAATCTGCGGAGCAGAACTGTAAATCTACTTGTTTTCGCAAAACAGAAATGTTAAAAACCAGAGAGATGAAAAGATCAGAGCGCTCGAGAATTAATCTCTGCGAGTGGTGCGATCAAATAAACGAACGAGGACAGAAAATTGTATCCATGTTATTGAGCTTGAGCGGAAACAGCTTGGCCCGCTAGCGTGGATCCCACCAGGGTATTGTGGGACATGTTACAACACGCAGAATCCCACCGCCGAGCCCATAAGTTGGTCAACTGCTCCGCTCTGTCTTCGCAAGTTTGTCCTCCAGAACAAATGACGTTTGCTCTGGTGGAACACGCTGCAAGAGAGGCGACGGGTTGGGCTCTTACACAAGCTGGCTGGAGCGATGACAATCACATCACACTCCAGCACATCTGCTCACCTTTCCTGACCTCAGAGCAGCACGTTAGAAGAGCCGCAAAAACTCAATCAGACCGAAGGGCAGAGGACTGGAAATGTAATCACCGGCATCTCCAAAAGAGGGAAAAAACACGCCAAAGCACGATGAAGTAGGTGAGAGTTTTATGTGGTGGGTTTGAAGGAATTCGGCAAATGCATCTAGATGATCAACTTGTCCAACCTGCAGATCTAGACTACATTTCTCTTACATCTTAACACCAGTAACAATGGCAGGGGTTGCTTTGCATTTGGACAAAGTTTCCAAGTTTGTAAGGCACACCAGTCCAATTCTGAACTGATAACAGTGGTACACAGAGTGCGAGTTATAAAGGAGAGAGAAATGAGGTGCATGAGGAAGATGGAGAGGAAAAGTAAAGTGGCCCCTTATAGTCATGCGTGAACACTCCACAGCACAGCACATAGTGTGAACAGTGTGAAATTCTTTCTCTGCATTTAATCCATTCACCAAGTGAAGCAGGGGGCTGCCACCAACTGGGGGTGCCCAGGGAGCAGAGTGTGGGGACAGTACCTTGTTCAAGGGTACCTCAGTGGTTAAACTGGCTGTCCTGGGATTCAAATCCACAACCTTCTGATCACAGTGGCAACTCACTAACTACCAGGCCACCAGTTGCCCAAAAAACTGGCATTGAAACCAGACCGCTCAGTCTTCAGTTCTAACGCCCCAACCACTACAACCATGAGGGGGGTGTAGGGTCATAACACCAAAGAGGGTGTTAACAGCCATAACAACCAATCAGGGACTTCTGAAGAAGTTCATTAACCAGAGCAGGTGCTGCAGGCTGTGGTTGGAACTAGACTCAGGAAGGTGGGTCTCCAGGACCAGAGTTGGTGACCACTGGTGTTGGGCAGTGTCAGACTGCAAGTAATCTAGCCCGATGGTTTGTGGGGCAGCAATGGGGGGGGGGGGGGGCTGCAAAGTGCCATCATTTAAACCTGGCCTCAGTCAACACGTTCTGAAACAAACCTTAACAGTGAGACCTTACATGATTTTATGTT
>JBBPCZ010120857.1:0-10132 GCA_037974445.1 Brycinus macrolepidotus | reverse complement strand
CCTCATCTTTTCCTCTGCTACCTCTTGACTGACCTGTCTCCCCCCAAAATGTGTTGTTTGTGTATATGTATGGTCGGGGGGGTCCAATTTCACTGCATGTAACAGTGTATGTGACAAATAAAGGCTTTGATTGATTTTGATTGATCTGGCTCTGTTCTAGGCAACAGGTTTCTAGGAACAGTGGTTACCAAGTAGTACTGTTTTCTACTTGTATTGCTGTGGGTGTCACTCTTACCACCTTATGAGGACAACTTTGCCTTGGTTCGTTTCACCTTCTCCTGAATACTCTTATGTATACCTGATCTCCTGGTCTCAATGGATTCACTAGTTCTTCCTCTGGATTTGGAACACGCCTCTGCTCCTGTTGATAGTTAGCTTTGTGTATAGCAGTTAGTTGCCTCATGTATGCCTTTAATTCCACTTCCAACTGCTCCAATGGGGGTCCCTGATAGGGATCCCTTAAATGTGGTACAGACATATGTCTCCCAGTTAGCATCTGATGGGGAGTCAGGTGGGTTTTCATGTTGGCCTGCATGCGGTAATGCATCAGTGCCAGAGGTAGTGCATCCACCCAATTCAATCTAGTCTTCAATCTAGTGTTTATTTTTGCCTTCAGGGTCCCATTGACTCCTTCCACCATCCTCTGAGACTGGGGATGATAGACACATCCCAATCGTTGCTTGATTCTTAATTGTTGGAATACCTTTTTAACATTTTGCTGTACAAAGGCTGACCCATTGTCTGAACTGATTTCTGATGGGATTCCAAACCTTGGAATGACTTTCCTTGTCAGAAACGTTATCACTGTCCCAGCACTTTGATCCTTAGATGGGGTCGCTTCCACCCATCTACTAAATCTGTCAATGACCACAAGCATGTACCTATTTCCTCTTACTCGCTTAGTCATAGTCACATAATCAATTACCAAGTGCTTAAATTGTGCTGTGGGCACTGGTATTTGCCCTGCAGGGGTAGTGATTGCCTTCTTATATTATTTTGGGCACAAATGTCACATCTACCCAATAATTCATCAACTGTTGCTTGTAAGTATGGAGACCAAAATCCTTGTTTCTTTATTTTCCTCACCACTTATCCCCTTGCGCAATGATCTAAGTCATGTGCGTTAGTGATTAGTATTGTTAGTAATGTACCTGGAGCAATTAACAACCCAACATGGTTTCTCCATAAACTATTGCCATCTTGTTTCGCCCCCCGGTTACTCCATATGTTTTTTTTCATACACTGTTGCCTGTCTCTGTATATCTACCAAGTCTTCCAGGGTGGTTATAGGCTCTATTGCTACTATTGGAGCCATTACAGCAACTTCACACCTTGAGGCCTTTTTGGATGCTTCATCAGCAAAATTATTTCCCTTTATCACATAATCATTCCCTTTTTTATGTGCCTGGCAGCATCATTGCACTTGTATGCGAGCAAGAACGAGTATCGCAAGTTTACTGCTTGTGTCAACACAAATCTGCTATTCTCAATTAGCTCTATAATTTTATGATTAGAATAAATAATCGCTGGGTACCCCATTGTAGCACAGAAGCCTTCTCATAGCTGTAATGTGCTGCCTCTAAACCCTGATAGCATGGTGGCCACCCCTGGGCCACTCCATCTAGCTTGGTGCTGTAATAAGCTATCAGTTGCTTTTTCCTCCCACTGCATGTCTCCTGTTAATTTATCACAATGATTGGCAATATAGAAATGAAATAGTAATCTGGCATTGCTAATACTGGTGCTGTTTGCATTTCCTGTAAGCCACATATGCATCAGCTGTCCATCTTAATGATGCATTTAAAGTTTTTGTCATTGCCTCTGTTATTAAAGCTCTCAAAGGTGCAGTTTTTATTGCTTAGTCTTTAATCCATTCTGCACTAAAGCCTGTCATTCCCAAGAAAGACATCATCTGTCCCAACCGTCATTGGCTGTGGTGCTTTACTGATTCCTTTCAGCTGTGAGGGTGCTATTGCTTTTGTTCCAGGCTCTATCAGCCTTCCCAGATACTTTACCTGCGAGACTTTATGTCCCCCTCCACTAATTTTTGATGGAGTCTTCTTGGCACTGTTCTACTGTCGGGGAACATAGGATTAAGTCATCAACATACTGTAACATCGTGCTATCTAAGTCCAACTCCTCTAGATCCTGTCTCAGGACCTGATTAAATATGTGGGGAGAATGTTTGAATCCCTGCGGTAGCCTTGTATAGCCTGCCTCTACCAACCCCATTATTGTCTTCTCTATTCCCTGTTCTGCTTCTGGTTTCAAGGAATATTGAACTCTCCTAAGTAGCTGTATTCTAGGTTTTAATCTAATTTGCACTGGTGAAGCTGATTTTACCAGTCCTACATCTGTCTCATGTCACGACCACAGTTCTTCAGGAACTTGTTTGATCATCTGCTGCTTCAGAGAGTCCTTTTTCATCAGCTGTGTGCTCATCTGTTTCCACAACTCTTCCTCTTCAGGTTCTGGAAGGGTGACTTCCTGTGGGGTTGCTGTCATTCTCATTTCACACAATATTTTCAACATTGATTTGTCTTCAGTGAACAGTATTGAGGGGTTCTGTGTTCTCTCCCACTTGATTTTCTCTGCTCTCTTGATCATGGGTCCCAAGTCTTTTGACTCATGCCATTCATTTATTGGTAATGTCACGTGAGGTCTTGCTTTATCTATATTATACCATTTTCGGATGAATTCATTATCTTCTATCTACAGTGCTGCTCCTTCTGTCCCTATCACTACATTGTTTGCTACTAAATTGACTCTTGCTCTTGCAGTTTCTCTAAGCCACTCTAAGAACTTCTCTTCTTGGCTTCTGTCATACATCACTGTACAGTGATATTCCATCTTAGGCTTTCTTGCTCTTGGAATCTGCGCTGAAATAAATGTTCCCCATTGGCTCATTATTTTCTGAACTGGCCTCTTTATTTCTCCTAGCCAATACACATTTACTTCTTTTCCCTGTGTTACACTCATCTGTGCACTAACTGTCATCTCATCTATATATACGCCATCCGGAGTACACCAGATTTGGATTCCCAATCGGCACAAGGCATCTCTCCCCGATAAATTTACTGGAGTACCAGTAATTCATAGAGTTTTGGTTTGGTCCAGGCCAGGAAAAGTTCTGATTTTCTCCCATCCATGGCTGCACTGGATTCGGGTTTTGCTGAGGCTGTTCTTGGCCCATTCCCTGTGGGGGCTGCTAAGCCAGCCTTCCCTGAATTCCAGGCCTCATCCATGGTTTTACATTCCTTTCGGATGTGTCCCATCTGTCCACACCCCCATCAGGCTCCAGGTGGGCCTTGAGGCTGTTGTCGCTGTTGTCTGTCTCTGGATTGGTGGAGATTGGTGGAGCTGGAGGCTGTGGAGGTTGCTGAACTCCATTCACGTGCTGAGCCGCAGGTGGTGCAGGATTTGATGTCTCTGGCATCTGGGGCACAGTTTGCTGTTCTATCACTGCGGCTTGAGGTTTCTCTCCTTTTTTCTTGGTTTTTCCTGTGAGTTCTCCCAGTTGGAGTTGTGCTACCTTCCTGAGCACGTCCCTCTCTTGCTCTTTAGTCTTCTGCTTAGCCTGTCTGTGTTTGTCCACAAAATGTACCACGTGAGCCACAAATTTATCAAAGGTCTTGTCAGCCAGTCCAACTACATCTTCCAGTTTGCTCTTGTCTTTTATTGGAAGGCCAGACAGGGCTATTGCGAAAAGGTGCAAAAAGGTCATCTCAATCTGGGTCTCTTCCAGCCTCTGCTCTCTACTTCTTTTTCATGCAATGTACATATGGAGAGGGGTACTCAGTTTCCCCTATTGGATCTCCTTTCAGGGAATTCAGGTTCAGCTTTTGTGGGTAGGCTCCTCTCATCGCATCCCACAGTCTGTTACGATGGGGGTTGAAGCCCATACCATCACAGGTTGTGTTCACAGCTTGATACCCCAAGCCACCACTCTGGCTAGCAAAGCCTTCATATCTCCTAGAGCTAGGAGACACCCAAGTGTTTTTTCCTGAAAGTCCAGAATCCACTTCTGGGCCCCTTCATGCAGATCTGGTAGACCATTGACCAGCCCCTCCAGATCTTGGGTTTGCCACGGTACGTAATGAGCATGTCTTCCCGTGATCAGTATTGGCACTTGTATTGGTGGATACGTGTTCCCTGACCTTAGTGTTCTCTCTTTACCTGCTATATCTTTATCATTTAACATTTCTTCTTCCTGTCTCCATTCCCATTTCCCTGAATCTCTCTTTTCCATTGGAGTTCGCAGAATTCCCTGTAAGTTACTAACTGATTTGCCAATTCTTTGAACAGTGTCATCAAGCCTTCGCGCTATTTGATCTTTGAATCCCCACCTTGGTGTACTCCATTCGACTTTCCTTTCTCTGCCACTTCTCTTCAGCTTTCTCTCCTCTTCACATATCATCCTTTCTACCTCTTTTATCTGTATTTTCAATTTTGTTTCCTTTTTCTTTTCTCTCTTGTATCTTTTGTAGCAATCCATACCTCTTTCTTCATCAATGCATTCACTATTCTCCCATTCTGTTTGCTCAGCCTCATCTTCATCATCTCTTACTGATCTCATCTCTGTCTTTTCGCCCTCTCGAGCTGAGTCACCCCCCTCATGTTGGAGCATGTCCGAATTTGGATACATTAACTCACCCCTGTGCGGCCCACACTGTTCCACTTCAGCTGTACCTCTAAAACTCCCACCTGTGCAGAGCACGAACGCTGATACAGGTGTTTCCTCTGGGTTTTTTCTTTTTGCGGTCCAAGGGCACTGGACCTTCCTCTGTTTCTGGTTCCCCCCTCGGGTCATCTGTAACTGTTACTCGTCCAGCAACGTCAAACCTTCCTTTGATGACAGGATACTGTCCTGTGTAGGGAGGAAGAGTATCATGCTTCCTCATTTTCTGTTTCACTTTCTCTCTTTCTTCTTTGATTTTTCCAAAAAATGCTTCCCCCTCATTTTTGAATAATTTCAGGATTTATAATTCATCCTGTCATTTCTCTCTTCATTCATCAGATTTGTCCCTTGGCTTGTGATTTTGAATGAGGACTTCTAGGGCCTCACACAGCCGCAGATTAAACGTGCCCTCCTCCGGCGATTTGGTGTTCAGGCCTTTGGTGCGTTTCGGCCCATTTTTCACTCAGCTTTCAGTAACAGGTTCTTCCACACATTTTCTCTAATTTGTAATTCAGAAGCCTTCACCTTAGACTTTTTCATTTTTTTTTTGTTTTGTTTCAACTGTTTACCTCAACTATGTGGTCTGTTTGCTTAACAGCTGCTTTATTATATTTTATTTATCTATTTATTATTATTATGGATTAATTGACTGTTTAATGCACTGTCCATTCAATGGCTGCTCAAACCCACACACTCTTCTCCTAGGCACTCAGCCAGCCTCTGGTAGGGAACAAAAAAAAAGAGAATAGTCACACACACACACACACTGCTTTCAACCTTTTCCCCGGGTTTTTTTTTTTTTTGCAGTAGTTAATAAGTCAACAAATCATGCGGTATTTCCCTTATTAAAACTGTACAACACAGAACGATTTCAGACGTAAACCTTGTCGTCTGGCCTGTTGTAAGGAGAAATGTACACTAATCTCACAATGCAACTGCCACAAAAGTTAATCTCAACACACTGACACTTCGCATTGGTGTACCGTTCCAGTTTTATTCTGAATCAGACAGCAGAGGTTACTGCTATCTCTCACTTCTGTTCTAGAAACGACAGCCATACATCCCATGGCTCCTCCAGACACCACCGTCACCGCCCCTTCAGGGATTGGCAGAAGAAAGTCAGACTTGTCAACCCACACTTGCTATAATTTCTGTGCATACACCAAGAGCTACCACCATGGGTCTGGGCACTACCTGTCTGTTCAGATTAATACTTACAGACCCAGCTGTCTGACTCAAGCAATAAATTACCCTCAAAATAGGCCTTATTTATATTTATACTTACTTTTCCCAAATTCACTAAATATGATGCCAATTCGTATAATATATGAAAATTAAATACAGTTCTTTTTAAGAGAGATGTACAGTTCTCTCAGTGGCCCACGGTCCCCCTCCACTGGTCTATACCACAGAACCTAGAATCTAGAAAGGTAGCAAACTTTGAAAAATGCTTAACTTCGGTGTTCTGTGCCAGATCAGCAGTGGTTCAGGAGGCTGCAGGTGAGACTGGGAGTCTGCGAAGGCCTCCTCAGATCCTGTCCGTGACGCCAAGAAATATGTCATGGAGAATTGAAACGAAAGTCTAGGTCTGAAACTTTATCTAAGTCACAAAATGAAATGGAGTCAGATAGATGCAGCGTTGCTGTTTATTGAAGCATTCAGTAACCTCCTGGCCCGTGGGAGCAGCAATCAGAAAGCTCTCTCCAGCAGGATCTACACTGAGGTTAAATATAGGCCTAAGAATTGAACACACCTTTTTGATTCAACCAACTTATCGGTTTTCCACCAATAAGTTCTAATCACCTTAATATTTGCATACTCATATCTCCACCTTTTCCATGTTTCTACCAATAATTAAAAGTTTGGTTATCACTCATTAATATTCAGTCTTATCTGGCTCCACCTGGCCACCAATATTTCATAACTGGGTATGCCTCTGTTTAAAAAAAAAAAAAAACATATCCATGTGCTCACATAGGACAGCTTTTAGGGCTTCTCAGTCGCCTGATTCCCAGCGTCTATTCTCATTGCCTAAAGGGCTGAGGGATATAGTTCAATAGTATGAACTCTCTAACTAGATGGACGTTTACTTACTTTAAAACCACGTATTTCTACCATGTCAATTACCATCAGACTTAGCACCTGACCTGAAGGCAAAGTCACAGGTTCACAGCAGCACACACACCTCTGCAATCATCCACAGCCTCTGGTTGGTGGTGTGTGGTGATGGCCTTGGATGCAGTATTATCAGTATGTTTGCTACAATTTTAACATCTATGCTGTATTCTGAATTACAGTTTCTTACCATTGAAATAAAATACATTAATAATACATTTTCTCCATGACAGCGACCCAATGGAAATATAAAATCTGTGAAATTACTTAACAGGCACTTACTTAAGTTGATTACTTATTTACAAGTCTTAAAAAAACAGTCTAAAGTGAATCAACACTAGAATGGAATTCATTAATGTTTAGATCGTATGCATTCAAGTACATTATTTATTGAATAAAATGACAACAGAATCATAACCTCACTGAAAGTTGTCTGAACAACCAGTCTTCTTATAATCTCATTCTCAAAAGTTAATGTCATGTCGGACTAGGGGAAGGAGGATGCAGATGTGGGAGACTTCAAGAATAAAGAGGTTTAATCGCACTTTAAACCAGACACGGAGCTCAGCGAGCTCAAACAGAAATAGTTCACAAACAGAAAGAGTCTATAAACAAATCCATAGAATGCTTCACACTTCCAGCCGGGCAGGGGGATGAAGGTCACACTCAGCTTGCGTACACACGATGCCTCCAGAGGCTGAGTCGGACCTGATGCATCTAGAGCCTCCTTAGAGGAGCTCAGTAACCAGTCCACCATGTGAGAACTTGGAAACTTAGAGCCTTTGATTGGGCTCTCCGTGCAGGGTCCGTAGTCCATCTCTCACATGTAGCAGGAGCCTCTTAGGGAAGCAGAGTCTTTGCAGAGAGTCAAAGGTGGGCTGCCAGGCACCGGAGTAAACATAAATAAACCAGCACGAGGACACGACGGGACGTCCGCAGGTTCAAAACTCTGGTGACATGGCCAGGTGGGGGCATGGTTGAGGCGGCACAGACGTGACAGTTAACTTACAGTTAAACAAATATTTAGGCACACAAGTTCTCTTTTTATGAGAGAAGTCAATAAAATTCAACTAAAATGTTCCTTCAAAAAACAAAATACAAAAGTTTTTTAAAGACAAAATACAGCGTCCACAAACATACTAGTGCATTAGTGGGTGTGAAAAATGCCAAAATGAAGTCTCACTGAAAGTCCATGAGACTCTTTAGGACTGACTGTGAGAGATTTCCTGCTGACGATTCTACCCGTTTCTTTGAGACCACCTTGCCCCGGCTAGTCTTTGAATCATTCTCGGGGTTTATCCCAAAGAAGCGCCTGGAAGCACAGCAGTGTGCAACAGCAATTAGATGGTGATTTTCATAGTGATTCAGAAAATGAGGCCTGTAAAAGAGCAAAAACACCTTATCTCTGAATGAACTCCAAAGTACAAGAAGCCTCCTCCTAGTACTGTAAGTACACTGCAAACAAAGTTGCAAACGCAGATACCCTCACAAATGACATGACCCTCAAGACTAATTATCCAGTCTTCAACGTCCAGCTCTGTTCCACGAAAAATTTGTACAAAAACGTTGCTGTAAGAAATAAGGACATGTCATAGCATTAATGCAAAGCATCAGCACTTCCTGTTGTCCCAAGTTTAAACTCCTCCGACAAACACTACAATTCATAAGCATTTCCAGGCACCGGCTTTAATCACCAGGTGTAATTGGTATTTTCAAGCCATTTATCATTAAACCTGCATTTTCCCATTTTACTAAACTCGCTAGCAAAGTGCTTATTTTAATACACACTTGTTTTTGATATTCCCTAACCAAGTCAATCTGAATCAGAAACTCAATGGTTTCTTTGATTGTAACATAATGTGCAGAACATTCTTTGCCTGCCCCAGACAAACAGAGACTGATTCGGTGTAACTGATTTTTGAAAACTGTTTTCCTTCTGTGGTCAGTTTTCAATGTGTGAAAATTGCAAGTTCGAAAGAGATCTTCAGTTTTTAAGGCATCAATAGCTGTACTTATGCCAGCTTCATGGACCCTAAGTGCAACTAACATTTCTTTCAGTTGGAAAAGGAAATGTGACTGGTTTAAGTCATGTATTTCTTGCAGATGTTCAGCAACTGTTTTTTTTTAACACTGGATGGAGACAGAAATCTGGCCTGCAGTTTCAGATTAAACTGGGCTAGACATCTCAATAACAGTCCTTCATCAGTGATTTCTGGCAAGACCTCTTTAGCACTTTAATCAACACTAGAAGGAGTGCTTTTCTACGTGTCAAACTGCTGAGGCACAAAGAAGCAGTGAGGATTTACAATGAAGTCCACAAAGTTTTGTTCATTAAAATGTACTTCCCAGATATATAGGATGGTAGATACAAACTGCAAACTTTCTGTCACACTGTCTAAATGGACATGACACTTCTTTTCCCTCTCTATTGTGTTTTTCTATTGTTTTTAGTTAAGCAAAAAGGCTCTTAATATTTTTACAACTGAAATCACATAAGTCATTATGGCATGTCAAGTCTAAAATGGCAAATGGTCCAGACTTGATGGCCTACTGTTTATGTTGATATATGAGTTTTCAGTTCTGAAATATTTTTGAAGGTCCTTTCACAATCACCAGAAACACACTTATATCACTGGCAACATGTCTGTGAATTAGTAGGTGGTGAACATGTGCAATAATCGTTCAAGCATCATGTCCACGAACCTCACAGATCACTTTAAAATTGGGATGTCATGTGTTCAACATAAAACACCAAGAATACTTTATAAAGTCAGTCTGAAACACCATAAAACATCAAGAACATCTTTTTCAGTCATTCTGGTCTGGATTGGATTGTGCAGCAACTCAACTGTTTAATCTTTACCCTCTGTATGTTATTGAATGTTAGTCTTTTCCCCTCATCACCTGCTGCAATTTCATTTTATTGCGTTCATCATATTTTTATGGCATGGACACTAAGTCACTTTTCATAAGCCAGTTGCAGTACTCATCTGTATTATATTATATTCATTATAGTTATTTTGTTATTCTGTTGCACTATTCTTATTGTCTTTTTAAAAAATTCTCTATTGTCTTATTGATATTCTTCTTGTGTACTGAGCATACTCACAACAAAAGAATTTCCCTCGGGATAAATAAAGTTCTTATCTTATCTTATCTTATCTATCTTAAAACTAACACATGAACAGTTCATTCAATTATCAAGATAGTGTCACACGCACCAGACACATGACGCGCACAGGACTTCGGAAATGACGCATGTCACAGGGTATATAAACAGGATGAAGGCAGTATTCCTTGCTCAGTCATTGAGTCAAGTACCTGGCCGATTTCTCTCCA
>JBBPCZ010120856.1:0-10133 GCA_037974445.1 Brycinus macrolepidotus | reverse complement strand
TCACGTGAACACACTCACCTGAACACACCCACCTGAACACTCACCTAAACACACTCACCTGAACACACCCACCTGAACACTTACCTGAACACTCACCTGAACACGCTCACCTGGACACTCACCTGAACACGCTCATCTGAACACACCCACCTGAACACGCTCGCCTGAACACACTCACCTAAACACTCTCACCTGAACACTCATCTAAACACTCACCTGAACACGCTCACCTGAACACACTCATCTGAACACACTCATCTGCATACACTCACCTGAACACACTCACCTGAACACACTCACCTGAACACACCCACCTGAACACTCACCTGAACACGCTCACCTGGACACTCACCTGAACACGCTCACCTGGACACTCACCTGAACACGCTCACCTGAACACACCCACCTGAACACGCTCGCCTGAACACACTCACCTAAACACACTCACCTAAACACGCTCACCTGAACACTCACCTAAACACTCACCTGAACACGCTCACCTGAACACACTCATCTGAACACACTCATCGGAATACACTCACCTGAACACACTCCCCTGAACACGCTCATCCTGAACACGCTCACCTAAACACTCACTTGAACAAGCTCTCCTGAACTTACCCACCTGAACATGCTCACCTGAACACACTCAACCTCTCACGTATGACACCTGTCAATCTATCTATCTAACTATCTGTCTATCTATAACAACTAAAATATAAGAACATCAGTGATTTCAGGAAGAATCCACACTCTGTAACCTTATTAAGGATGAATAGCACTGACCTATCCTGACCTTTTTCCACAAAATTATCACTTGGCACTGAATTCTGCCTGCTGTTTTCCAACACTAAATTCGTGTATTCATTGATGGAGGGATATAATCATTGTGTAAGGTGTTAAGAGTCTCTGCTGTAAGCCCCCACACTGCGCCCTTTTTCATCTATTTCACACACACACACACACACACACACACACACACACACACACACACACACACACAAATAGAGGCTGGATCAGATGAAACAGGAATTTACACACAGCAAAACCCCAGCAAGACATTAATTAAATCAGAGCTTAATTCACCCCCAAAGAGTTCACAGTAAAAACTAATGCCATTTCAGTGCTGCTGATTTCACTCTGAGCCCCGTCTGATCCAGTCCTGACAACTCAGTCTGGTGAAGAGATTGACAGCGTTTACTGTAGTTCTACTGAATAAACCTCAACCACTAATCACACAATATAAAAGAATCTCAAAATCTCACTGTAAAATCACCTTCACTGAGGACATTCAGAAGGATGACTGAGAGGTAGAGAGAGAGAGACATAAATGGGAAAAATAAAGAGAGAAAGGGAAAAGAGAAAGAGAGAGAGGAGAGAGAGGGGGGAATGGGAGAGAGAGAGAGAGAGAGAGAGAGAGAGATAGGGAGGAGAGAGACAGAGAGAGACAAAAATGGGAATGATAAAGAGAGAGAGAGAGAAATATTTTATTCAACTACTATGCTACTATTCTATACTATAATCTCACACTGTTTTGGAAATATTGGAAATATAAAACTGGGGGTTCAATGAAAAGAGAGAAAGAGAGAAAGAAAGAAAGAAGGCATAAAGTAAAAAGTGAAAAGAATGAAAGAACAAAAGAAAGAAAAAAGGTAACAAAGAAAAAAAAGGAAAAAAAGGGAAAAAAAGAAAAGAGAAAAAGAAGGAAAGTGAGAGGCTGTGATAACTGAGCGTGTACAGATTTGAGTGCGCGGTAAAAACTGCAGCGCGTGAGAAAGAGGCGCTCAGTCTGGGATCGGCAGCACACAAACGGGCACGCGGGAAAAAACAGCAGGATTTAATGCGTGTACTTATAGGGTGGAGGGAACTGTATCACCTTATTCTCTTTAAAGGGCTCGAGAGAGAGAGAGAGAGAGAGAGAGGGAGAGAGGTGGAGAGAGAGACAGAGAGGGAGAGAGGGAGAGAGAGAGAGAGAGGTGGAGAGAGAGAGAGAGACAGAGAGGGAGAGAGTGAGAGAGACGGAGAGAGAGGGAGAGAGAGAGAGGTGGAGAGAGAGACAGAGAGGGAGAGAGGGGGAGAGAAAGAGAGAGAGAGGTGGAGAGAGAGATAAAGAGTGAGAGAGGGAGAGAAGGAGAGAGAGAGGGAGGGAGAGAGAGAGAGAGAGAAAGAGAGACAGAGAGGGAAATGAGGAAAAGAAAAAAGAAAAAAGAGAGAAAGAAAGAAAGAAAGAAAGAAAACAGTGAATGATCTAAAACATAAGAAAGGAAAATCAAACCATAAGAAAACATAAGAAAGACAAAAGAAATCAAAAGAACAAGAGACAGCATAATAAAGACAGACCGAAAGAAAGAAAGAAAGAAAATGAAAAAGTTAAAGAAATCCTGAATTAGGAGAGAAAAGGCGCTGCACGCGCTGCCCCGGGACAAAAGCAAACTTGTGGAAGTGCTTTAGTAAGAGGATATGTATTTGACAAGTCATGCATTAAACAAAATTCCCACCACCACACACTCACACACACACACCGCACACACACACACACACACACACACACACACACACACACACACACACACTCACACACTGGAGCATCTCTGGGTTAATCATTGTGCCACGGTCCGGGCATCGCGTGCAGACCGTGTTTGCTCGGCCTGGGCCAGGGGTCAGGAGGTCAGGTAAAGAGTGAGTGGGGGGGGGCAGCTGAGGGAGGTTAGGAAAAAGGGGCAGCTCGCCTTTTTATCAAAACAATCACAGGCACTTTTTTTTCGGGGGCGTAGGTGGGGGTGCAGGCACGCTAGTGTTGTGTAAACAGCGAAGCTGGCAGTGCTTGAGTGAAATTTTTCCACCCCCACCCCCTTTTTCTAGAAGTTTAAATTAGCAACACTTCAGATGAGAGCGTGCATGAGGTAATGAACTTCTCAAATCAGACACTGAGCAAATGTGGCCCAGTCACACTCGCTTCACACACACAGTAGCACTGACAGCACTGTGCAAAAGTCTTACGCCCCTAACAAGAAAGCAGCAAAAAGAAGCAAATTTCGTTTTGTTTGTTCATATTTTGTGAGCTGGTGAGGAGAACACAGGTTCGGTTCCAGATTTCTCCTCAGTTCCTTCAGCCGTCGTTTGGATTTGTGAAGTTTCATCAGCAGCTCCTGATTTAATTTAAAAAAGGACTGATTGAGTCAAACTAGGTTTCTGATGGAAACTACAAGTAATACTGGACTTCCACAAGAAACACACTGATATGCTGTACATAAAATCACTGTTCACTGTATGATGTTATTTGTATTTATTCTTTTAAGTTTTTTTTTAGTATGATTAGTAACAATCATGTGAAAAAAACACTCATTGCTAAACAGTTTTTAAATACCACAGTGCACACACACACACACACACAATTTGGTCACACACTCACACCTAGGGTCAATTTAGAATCCCCAGTTCACCTGACACGCATGTCTTTGGACTGTGCGAGAAACCAGAGACCCCAGAGGATACCCACGCCACCATGAGGAGAACATGCAAACTCCACACACACACACACACACACACACACACGCACACACGCACACACGCATGGCCAGGACCCGGATTCAAACTCCTAACCCTGGAGATGTGAGGCAACTGCACTACCCGCTGCACCACCGTGGGGCCCATATTATAAAATATAAAGTCTAAATACATTACATTAAGAGAATCTGCGGAAACACTCAATATGAAACACCCTATGCTATATACACAAATGCTGGGTATTAATACTATAGATAAGTAACTTACAGTTAAGTGAATTACTAATGGCAGAGATGGTGGTTAGAAGTGTGTTATTGCATGTACTAGAGATCAGCTGTATTGACATAAGTAGTGATATGTCACATGGTAAGACTACTGCACATAATAATAATAAGATATTGCACATAATGATAATGCTTTAGCACCCAGTAAAAACATTGCACAATATTGCACATGGTAGACTATTGCACATCATAGTACGATTATAATGCACATAGTGATACACATAATGGTAATGATTTAAATCTGGTAAGAAACTGCACAACAAAGTAGCATCAGGCTGTTGTACAGATTATTGTATGGATGTGTGACAGTTTCAGTCCAAAAGCTTCTCAAAACAATGTCTCAAAGAGCAGGTAGCCCGTTCATAACCATTTCAAGTTATAACTTTCTATGAGGGAGCTTTTAGAGACAGATGTCTGGCTCCATTGTCAACAGATCTTACTACAAAAGTCTCTTTAAAATGAAGCATTTCACACCACACTCATTCTGTATGACTTTGTTCACATCTTGAAATTTTAATTGAAGAGGATTTGAAAAATAAGTGGAATTTCCCTTAGAACACAAGCAGCACGGATCCGTGCCAGAAGTGCAACTAAAGGCAAATTGAAATTAAAAACACGCAATAATAATCATAACTGCTACTGGATTTTTAAAAAACGGGCATCATCTGCAAATGACCATAAAGAACAAAAATGCCCAAATTTCTTGTATTTTGGGTCTTAGAAACAAACGGAAAAATACAAGATCTTAAATCCCATGAGAACTTTCAGGATAGTCTCCGCCCAAAAGTCGGAGGGGAAACCCTGCAGAGGGAGGGGGTCCGGAGAGTGGCCGACTGAAAGAGCAGCAAATGGTGAGCGTGTAGGAGAGCAAACACCAGTTTTACACCGTTTATATCGGGTGAAATCAGATTTTACTAATATACTCTGAGTTCTGAGGGTTAAAGCTGAAAGATATTCTGTCTGGAAATGTTCTGAGAGTCTATGTGTGTTGTTTCCTGGCCTGGGCAGGAGGATGCGGAGCTGGAGAAGAGAGTGCTGTGGTTGATTTGCTGGACGGCAGCAGGACCTGTTGGATCTGTCCTGTATTTTTGTTGGACAGCGTAGCGGCTTTTTTTCTCCAGAGGGAGTGTGTTGAATAACCAGCTGAACCCAATTCAAACACAACAAAACCCCCACACCCGCTCTGGGATGATCATAACAGCTACTGTGTGTGATGAGGGGGGGGTG
This sequence comes from Brycinus macrolepidotus, assembly GCA_037974445.1. Lineage (NCBI taxonomy): Eukaryota > Metazoa > Chordata > Actinopteri > Characiformes > Alestidae > Brycinus > Brycinus macrolepidotus. The sequence goes on along the minus strand of JBBPCZ010120856.1, from coordinate 5,115 downwards.
ACTTTTGAGAAAATATTTTATTTTAAACTTTTCAGGGGACTATCATTTTTTTACAAGCCTCGAGTCAAGTCACATCTAATAGACATGTGGTTTCTGACTGTCATTCAAGGCATACAGGATTGTGCAAAACTCTTAGGCTCCTGCTTAAATGGCTGCTGAAACTCTATCAGCCGCTCCTGATTTAATTTAATGAAGTACTGACTGAGCTAACCCAGGTATTTGAAAACTGGGCTGGTCTGGGAATGATAAAGCAAACACATAGACATAAAATCACTATTTAACGTAATTAATATTATTTGTATATATTCTAATATTAGCTTTTAAAACATAAACTGCTCAGTCTAGACTATCAGAAAGTCTCCAAAAACAATATCTTTCAGCTTTAACCCTTAGAACTCAGAGGGTATTAGTAAAATCTGATTTCTACAAATAAAAATAGTGTATAACGGTGTGAGACTGGTGTTTGGTCTCCTACATTTTCGCTGCTCTCCGGACCCCCCTCCCTCTGCGGGTTTTCCCCACCCACTTGTGGGTGAAAACTATCTTGAAAGTTCTCCCGGGTTCAAAGATCTTGTGTTTTTTTCTGTTTGTTTCTAAAACCTAAAATAAAAGAAATTTGTTCATTTTTGTTCTTGACGTTCATTTGCGTGTGACGCCATTTTTTTAAAACCCCAGTAGCAGCTTTTATTATTACATGTTTTTAAATTACAATAACTTTGGGTCTGCGTAACATAGGAACACCAAACAAAGTTCAGAATGACATCTGGCACCTCGAGCATCAACACAAACAGGAGGAACATCCATATAAAGTAAAGCAGCCCCTTATAGTCACGCATGAACACACCACAGCACACAGTGTGAAATTCTTTCTCTGCATTTAACCCATTCATCAAGTGAAGCAGTGGGCTGCCACCAATGAGGGGCGTCCATTGAGCAGTGTGTGGGGACGGTACCTTGCTCAAGGATACCCCAGCGATGACACTAGCAGTCCAAGGGTTCGAACCCATGACCTTCTGATCTCAGGGCAAACTCCTCAACCACTAGGCCACTATGGAGCTGTTTTGCTGTATGATGACAATTTACCATTTGTTGTGCTTCTGCTCACATTCTAAGAGTTGATAATAATCATTATTTAATTAATCCCCTGTCCAGTTTTTGCCTATTTCAAGCTCGTTTTAACCCTTGTTGTCTCTGGTGGTGAACTAAAATGATGAACTGGAAGCATAAATTACATTAATACATGTCATGGTATTTATCTTCTATTACAATCTTTTATTTTAAGCCTTTCAGGGGCTCTCATTTAAAACCATTTAGGCCATAAATAGCTTTGAATAAATATGTTATTTAATGCAAGACTTCATGGAACTTCATGGTGTGTTTTTATTTATAACTTGCAATAGTATTATCATGTGCAGTGTCACTACTTATGTTACTATTAGTGCTCTAATTACTCAGTATAGAGAACAACTCCAAACCACTATTTGCGTTAATTAGTAAATTACTTTGGCAGTAATTCAATTTATTTATCTGTAGTATTACTGACTACAGCATTTTGTGTATATAGCACAGTGTGTTTAGTACAGAGTATTTCCTGGAGAGTTTTATTTTTACTTTATATCATTTTTGATATTGTTCTTCTTTTTGTGTCTCTGTGTGACTGTGCAGTCATAGCATTAGCAATGTCCTCCAGGATCAATAAAGTTTTCGGATTCTGATTTCTGATCTCTCTGATCTGCAGCTCTGCACTCCCTCGTTTGGATCGCGACTCAGGAAACGTCCTGCATAGTTTTTATTTTCATAAACATTACGGCTTATTGTGAACGTGTGAACTGTCTCCCCTTGCAGAAGCGATTGGTGTGACTGATTTTATGGCCTTCCTGTCACTGGCATGGTCCTGGAGGCTGCATGCGTTCGCTGTACGTTCTAAATTTTTTTTCACTCTGTGTTTTTGTAGGTCATGTCTGTCAGTGTCGCAGGCAGAATAAATCTGCCACCGGCTGCATGATCTTGTCTGTCAGGTGTTAACTGCCAATTCCGATTTGACTCTGATCCAGTGAGAGAGAGTGAGAGAGAGAGTGAGGGAGAGAGAGAGAGCACAACCGGCAGCTGCTAATAAGGAGCCACAGTAATTATAAAGCACATGAAAGCCTTGTGTTCCTGTGCTACTGTTGAGCCTCAGGCTGTTGTGCTCCGACTTTTGGAGGCCCAGGCCTTGGGAAAGGTGTCTTCAGCATCTTCAAAGCCTTCAGATCAGGTGTAAAAGGTAGTAAAGCTCTGCAAAAAGGATGGATGCATCAAATGGCCCTTTTCTGGCACAAGGAACCGCGCAGTAAAGCAAACAAATGTTTTTCCATTACAAATAAAGCGACCCGTACCTGAGCCATTCCCGTGCTGCTTGACGGCAGGGCTAAAAGTGGGCCACAGCCGAGCTGACTGCTTCGCTGCTTTCTGATTGGTCAAAATGTTGCCATGACAACAACTGGACTTGGAAAGAAGCTATGTTTTTACTGCCTGCACAAAAAAAACCCCTCAACAATGGAGATACAAACTAACAACTAGGAAGCTGACGAAGTACAAGCACTACTGTCTTTTTCTATGATGCTAACACGTTTATCTTTAACGTTGTGAGAAATGCGAAGGTGTACCTGGCCATCACTAACAAGTTAACTGGGTTAGGTTTTCATCGTATGGCAAAAAAAAAAGCTGAGAAAAAATTAAAAATACTATAAAGACTATAAAGAATAAAAGACCACAATAACAACAGTGGCTCAGACAGAAAAATGTTCTGCTGATTTGACTCCATGGATCAGCCATAAACTGTGGTTTTACATCACCAACACCATTAATGGGCTGAGATACACTGGAAAACCAAAGTGTGCCACAACTTTCATACCATCAAAGTACAGTTTAGGTACAACACAGTTCCTGTATAAATATGAAAAAGTGCCTAAACTTTCCTCAAATGACATCAGTCAGCCCAGATGCATGTGTTGTCTTAAGTTTGCTTCTTTAGTTTTGCACTAAATGAAAGTGACCATTCTGTCATACGTGAACACACCACAGCACACAGTGTGAACAGCACGAAATTCTTCCTCTACATTTAACCTATTCACCAAGTGAAGCAGCGGGCAGCCAGAAACACAGCGCCCGGGGAGCAGTGTGTGGGGACGGTACCTTGCTCAAGGGAACCTCAGAGGTGCTCAGCGGTCTTGGGAATCGAACACACGACTTCCTGATCGCAGGGCGAATGCCCTAACCACTAGGCCACATGTAGTTCATGTAATGCAGTTTTGCTAATGTTGCTAACAAATAACAAATAGATGCACCAATAGCACAATGCTAACTGCAGCCCGAATCATCACACACCTCCAACTGCATCAAGTAGCTAAGTCATATCTAACAGACTTGCTCATGAGTTTCTGACACTGTGTCACAGACTGTTCTCCAAAGCGTACAGTACTGTGCAAGTTTTAGGCTCCTGTTCAAACCATTTAAAGCCATTTATCTGAACAGTGAGGGATTTTTTGCCAGCAAATACACAAGTTTACATTATAATACATGCTAAAAAATGAGAAAGCACTAAATAATATCAAGATTCATTTTGTTTGTAAAAAGTACATCTTTAATAACTCCTCCCCCATCACATATCCACAATCAGACTCTATAACTCTTCCCCCACTGCCATCAGACTCTGTAACTCCTCCCCCGACTGTGATCTGACTCTATAACTCCTCCCCCACTGCGATCAGACCTTATTACTCCTCCCCCACTGCTGTCAGACTCTATAACTCCTCCCCCACTGCCACCAGACTCTATAACTCTTCCCTCACTGCATCAGACTCTATAACTCCTCCCCCACTGCTGTCACACTCTATAACCCCTCCCCCACTGCCATCAGACTCTATAACTCCTCCCCCACTGTCATCAGACTCTATAACTCTTCCCCCCACTGCCATCAGACTCTATAACTCCTTCCCCACTGCCATTGGACTCTATAACTCCTCCTCCACTGTCATCAGATTCTATAACTCCTCCCTAACTTCCATCAGACTCTATAACTCCTCCCTCGCTGTCATCAGACTCTATAACTCCTCCCCAGTGCCATCAGACTCTATAACTCCTCCCCACTGCCATCAGACTCTATAACTCCTCCCCCACTGCCATCAGACTCTATAACTCCTCCCCCGTCACACACTCGTGCAAAAACCAGCTTCTCAAATGTGCTAAATCATTATCATGATGTGCAATAGTCTTATGATGTGCAATACTACTTCAGCAGTAATTTTATTTATTTATCTGTAGTATTTATATCCACTTCTCTTACTGACCACAGCATTTTGTATATATAGCATAGTGTATTTAGTACACAGCATTTTCTGGAGAGTTTTATTTTGATTTCATATTTTATATTGTTCTTGTCTTTGTGTCTCTGTGTAGTTGTGACATAAGCAGTTTCCTCCAGGATCAATAAAGTTTTCAGATTCAGATTCTGATGCATGAAAATGCACTGGTTTTTGTGGCATCACAGAAGCAGGCTGTTATTACAGCTGAAGTAATATTTTGTAAATGAATGAATTATATGAGCCTTTTAGCCCTTATGATGCGAGATCTGTGCCAGAAGCGCAACAAAGGATAAATTGTCATCATACTGCAAAACAACTCCATATATGGAAGTTCCCCTCGAGGTGTCAGACATCATGCTGAACTTTGTTGAAAGAGCAGCAAACGGCAAGCATGTAGGAGAGTAAACACTAGTTTTAGACTGTTTTAAACCATTTATATTAGTAAAATCAGACTTTACTAATACACTCTGAGTTCTGAGGGTTAAGGCAGCGGCCCCCAACCTTTTTTGCGCCACGGACCAGTTTCATGTAAAACCATATTTTCACAGACCGGTATAGATACAACTAAAAACAAAGTGCGTAAAAATATAAAGGAGCTCCCACAGACATTTGTTTTTTACTCATTTTTGCTAGCTTGTGGGCTAAATGTTTGATGTACCGTATCATGTGACCGAGACGAGTGTTTTTTCAAAATGAAACATCTTTCAGACTCTGATAATCAATAAAATATTTTTTATTCTGTCTTTCTGTGCGGCCCGGTACCAAATGACTC
>JBBPCZ010120854.1:0-10133 GCA_037974445.1 Brycinus macrolepidotus | reverse complement strand
CTCACCGCTCCCGACATCGGCCACACACACCCCAAAATCTCACTCCAAGGTTTTTGGACAAGTTGGCAGCCATGAGCCACAAGTGTTTGTAGGTGTGTTAGTGGGCATGAGTGTGTGTTCTGCAGGGTGTGAAATTAAATCTGGCAGAGTTTTAACTTCATGCGGCCATCTCCTCAGACCCCCCCATACCTTTATTTACAAGAGGAATATGCATGCATTTGCTATTTGTTTTATGACCAGTGCATTCTTTCTCCACATGCAGACACATGCACACCAACATATATTGTTGTTGTCAGAACAAAACTTAATTCCAGAATATGTTCCCAACGTTCAAGTATATATAAAAGGATGTTTTTCTAATTCATTTTGAACCATTTTTGTTTGTCTGCCAACCATGAGATTTTGACAAAGTTTAAACTACAGTTGGCATTTGTAAATTACGGAAAAGATTAAAAACTCCAAAAATGGAGATATAAGGTTTTGTTTGTATCAGCAACTATGTGAAAGAATGATCTGCAATGCATGTTAGACATAACACTTACACTATATGGACAAAAGTATTGGGATACTTCCAGTGAAGGGCAATCCCAATTAGACGTCCCAATACTTTTGTCCCTATAGTGTATCTCTTCTGGTCTTAACAAGCTCCTTCTTCCCTTCTTGCTTACTGCTAATTAGTATTTTGCTCAAATATCGTGAAAATTTTAAATTGCTAACTATTCTTATGAAAAGAAGAAAATTAAAGTACTTCAATGCCAAGGCACTAAATACTGTAGCTTTTATTGTTTATGTCCCCACTTATAATTATCACCTTTACTTAAGAGCAGTAAAATCTTGGCAATCAAGGGGGTTTAGGTGGGGTTTTCTGTGTAGAAGTTCTGAGGGGGTTATTAGACACACACAATGGTCAGGGGAAACTACAAAGATAAATATCTCAACTGACCAAACAAGGATTTTTACAGTGTTTTACTGACTGATATGACTTACCTTAAGACTACTCTTCTCAGTTTTGTCCTCTTAATTTTTTAAAACTGAAACAGCAGAAAGGTCCTTAGAATTCTTAGCACGTTTTTTGTTAAGCAACTCTCATTCTTTTTTACAAAATGCTTGTTATTCTCATGCTAAAGATTTTGCATGCATTTTATCCTTTCAATGATGTTCAAATTTGCCAGTTCAGCCTGAATTGCTGTAATGTGAAGTGTTTTGGAAACAAAATGTTGTCATGTCGGGTGTGGTAGAAGGACACATGGGCAGGAATCAGCTTAATGCTTAAAGGAGTTTTTTAATGAAAAACACAAAACAAGATATGACTCAAAGAGCACAAACTCAAATCTTCACAGGAAACTCATCAGACGTAGTACTCGTGGAATCTCCACACAAACACGCTGAAAACCAGCTTGAGGAAGGTAGAAGACTCGACTGTAATGTCGAGTTACTTTGCTTGGTGTGGCTCAACTTCAACAAGCGCCACTTCCATAAAGTCCACTATGTTTAGCCGCTAGTGGGGATGGCTTCGCTCCTCACGCCTGTAGAGACAGATGGGGGAAAAACACAGAGCATAAAGTCACAGTTCTACCACGTGCAACAGAGACTCGAGCTTCACAAAGTGTCGCTGAGTAATGGAAGTCCTCCAACTGCCACTTAGAGAATAATCCACAGGTGGTAAAGTCCGAAAAGTCTCAAGCACGAGTTGAGCCCTGTACAGGTTTCAGGCGCAGGTAAAAGCATACAAGAAGTCCACAAACCCGAGTAGTTCTCCACAAGACTGGAGATGAAGATAATGGTGACCACGCAAAGACTCTCTGGAGAGAGCTGGCTTTAAACCCCAAACTAAAACCCCGACTACCAATCACACCATGCAGACAATCACCTACCAAATGAGACATAACACAAAACAGGTGGACCCGTCTTCAGGCACCTAGCAACACAGCTAATGAGTTAGTGTTAGCAGCCGTGCTAACTAGGCACCCGAGGACCAAACACACAACAACACATGACATTATCACAGCGTGCCAGACTGACACACTAAAACTCAGGAGACGGGCTGCGTTGGAGGCGTGGCCGAGGTGGCACAGACGTGACAGTACCCCCCCCCCCAGAACCGGCTTCCGGGGGAGGGCGAGAGGACACCTCAACCACCCCCGAAACCGCTCGGGGACGGCCCCAACAACCGGGCAGGCTCAAACCACCCGGGCGACCCCGAGGACGAGGAGCCAGACGATCTGGCCAGTTTCTATGAAACTCATCAGTGAGATCCTGACTTAACACATCACCTGCTGGAACCCAGCTCCTCTCCTCGGGACCGTACCCCTCCCAGTCCACTAAGTACTGTAGGCCGTCCCGGCGTCTCCGGGAGTCCAAAAGCTGGCTTACTCGGTAGGCGGGGGCCCCCTCGACCTCGATCGCAGTGGGGAGTGTAGGTTCAACCTCCCCTCCATCCAACGGGCCCACCATTGATGGTCTAAGACGAGAAACATGAAAAACAGGATGTATACGAACATGTGCAGGTAACAAAAGCTTGTAAGATACAGGGTTCACTTGTTGCAATATTTCATATGGGCCTATGTATCTAGGTGACAACTTTCTAGATGGTAAGTTTAACCTCAAATCTCGAGTGGAGAGCCAGACTCTATCCCCGACCTGGTATACAGGCGCCTCCCTCCTATGCCGGTCTGCTGCTGCTTTGAACCTATTCACCGCTCTGCTGATGGACGTGTGAGCCCTTTCCCACACCCGCTCTGCCCTACAATACCAGTTGTCGACCTCTGGCACATCAGAAGGCTCTCCATCCCAAGGAGAGAGCAGGGGCTGACGCCCAAGCACACACTCAAAGGGTGTCAGGCCGGTAGCAGAGTGGCGTAACGAGTTCTGGGCGTACTCCGCCCAGCCAAGGAACTCTGCCCAGTCGTGTTGTCGCCCGTGACAATAAGCCCAGAGGAACCGACTTAATTCCTGTACCAACGGTTCAGCCTGACCATTGGAGTCCGGATGGTAGCCCGAGGTCAATCTGACAGTAGTTCCCAGTTTCTTAAAGAAGGCCGCCCAAACTCGGGATATAAACTGGGGACCTCGGTCAGACAGGATGTCCTCCGGGATGCCATAGCGCAAGAACACGGCCTGGAAGAGTGCCTCAGCTACTTCCAGGGTGGTGGGTAAGGAACCAAAAGGAAGGAACCTTCAAAAACCTATCTACGACCACAAGAACTACTGTGTACCCTTTTGACACCGGGAGGTCCGTGACAAAGTCTACAGCTATGTGAGACCTTGGCCTCTGCGGTACCAGTAGGGGCATTAATTTCCTGGCAGGCAACTGACGTGGGGCCTTGGATACAGCACAGATGGAACAAGGCTTCACAGAACTCTCCACATCTGCCCGTAGCGAGGGCCACCAGTACTTACGATTAAGCACCTCTACAGTTCGATGGACCCCTGGATGCCCGGTAGCGGAAGTGTTACGCGCCCAACTTATTACAGAGTCTCTTAAAGATTCAGGCACAAAAGGTTTACCCTCTGGACACTCCAAAGGTATTGGGTTTTGGGTGTTCAGACGCTCAATTTCAGCGTCAATATCCCAACTTATGGGAGCAAGTATGATCTCAGATGGAATTATGGGTTCTATAGTATTCTGTTCCTCAGGAACAGGGTAACATCTAGATAAAGCATCTGCTTTAATATTCCGAGAGCCTGGGCGATACTTTATGGAGAAATTAAATTACTAAAAAACAATGTCCACCGAACTTGTCTAGGGCTTCGCCTGCCGGATAAACTCGAGGTTCTTGTGATCAGTAAACATGGTGAAGGGGTGTCTTGCTCCCTCCAACCAGTGACGCCACTCCTCTAAAGCCGCTTTGACAGCCAGCAGTTCGCGAATCGCTATATCATAATTTCGCTCCGCATCGGTCAGCTTCCAAGAAAAGAAGGCGCATGGATGTAATTTTGGAGGAGTGCCATAGTTCTGGGACAGCACCGCTCCTAACCCGACCTCAGAGGCATCCACCTCCACTTAGATGGATCTGGTAACTTCAAGACAGGAGCTGTTGTAAATAAGGATTTGATCTGTGCGAAGGCTGTACGTGCAGCAGGGGTTACTTTGATCTTCTTGGGTTTCCCTTTTAGTAGGTCAGTTAGCGGTGCTGTCACAGAACTAAAGTTCTTAATGGACCGTCTATAAAAATTTGCAAAGGCCATGAACCTTTGCAGTTCCTTGACAGTCGTGGGCTCTGGCCATTCTGACACCGCTTTGACTTTTTTCGGGTCCATCGCTGCCACAATCAGCCAAACCCGCCCCCCCCCGGTCCTATGTGATAGCCCAGAAATGAGAGTTCGGTGACATGGAACTCACACTTCTTGGCCTTCACGTACAAACTATGACTGAGCAGGCGACGAAGGACAGTCCTGACATGTGCTACATACGTTTTGATATCCCTTGAATAAATTAAGATATCATCCAAATAGACGATCACGAACCGGTTCAACAGAGCATTAGCTAATCCATATGGCATTACAGAGTACTAATAATGGCCGAAAGTGGTACTAAAGGCTGTCTTCCATTCGTCTCCTGCTTTTATACGGACTAAATTGTACGCGCTTCGTAAGTCGAGCTTGGTGAATATATTTGCCCCACGGAGCTGTTCAATGGCCGGGGGGATGAGTGGAAGAGGATGCAGAAACTTAACAGTGATAGCATTGAGCCCACGATAGTCAATACACGGTCTTAATCCTCCAGCCTTCTTTTCTATAAAAAAGAAGCCGGCCAACGCGGGCGACCTAGATGGTTTAATATACCCCTGCCGGAGTGATTCAGCAACATGGTCCTCCATGGCCTTGGTCTCCGCTTCTGACAGCGGGTAGACCTTGGACCGGGGAGGACTAGTGCCCGGCAGGAGATCTATAGCACAATCCCAAGGCCGGCGAGGAGGGAGACGGGCAGCTTTAGACACACTAAACACCTCGGATAAATCAAGATACTGGGGAGGTACTTTGACTGGTGCATTAGCTAGAGGACTTTTAATGGAAGTAGTCCTTAAATAGGTGACACTAGTATGTGTCTTGCACAGAGGTGACCACTGGGTCACTTGAGACTTCAGCCAATCATTTACTGGGTTGTGTAATCTCAACCAGCGTAGACCTAAAACTAATAAAGGTTCAGCATGTTCTAATACATAAAACTGAATGAGCTCGTGATGCTCAGGTTCCACTTTTATCTGGACGCACTTGGTGATAAAATTAACTGACCTCCCTGATACTAATCTCCCGTCTAAAGCTCTCACAGGGATAGAGACTGTCAGTTTCTCCACTGGCAGAGCCAAAGCAGACACAATAGCTCTGGATACAAAGTTTCCCCCTGAACCAGAATCTATAAGGGCAGAGAAAGAGAAAGAGTCAAAGGAGGTTTGTCGACCTTTGGGTGGAGGAGAGGGCAGACGGCTACAAAATGTCCACTGTTCCCACAGTAGAGACATAGCCGTTCCTGCTGTCAACGTCTTCGTTCTTGAGGAATGAGTCTAGTGCTGTTTACCTCCATTGGTTCACTCTGACTTTCTGCCTGTACTAGAGCTGGGGCTTGAGAACTTCTAGGGCTGGTTTTGTTCACTTTAGAACTTAGAGATGAAGGAGTTTTTGAGCTTGACGTTGTTGAAGTTTTGGCTCTCCGATGTTGATCCAGCCTTACAGCGAGAGCGATGAGCTGATCCAATGACATCCCCTCATCACGGCAAGCTAATTCCAGCTGCAACTCGTTGTTTAATCCTTTCCGGTACACTGCGAGAAGAGCTGGCTCGTTCCAACTGCTGTCTGCGGCGAGAATTCTGAAACTAATGGAGAACTCTGCAGCTGTGTTACTCCCTTGCTTAAGCTGTAACAAACGCGTGCTGCTAGTCTATCCTTGATCAGGGACGTCAAATACTGTTTTAAAGAGCTGCACAAAAGCAGCATAATCAGTCGTACTAGAGCTTCCCCCAGTCCAAAGTGCTGTGGCCCAGTCCTGAGCTCGCCCTGAAAGGCGTTGAGTCAAAAATGAGACCTTTTGTGCAGAAGTCATTTCTGGATATTCAGCGAAATATAATTCGCAAGCCAAAAGAAAATTCCTGCAAGCCGTGGGATACCCCCATATCGCTCAGGTAAAGACGCATGTCGTGGTTGTTTTATATATGTGGGAGTGATTTGTGGAACCTGTGGTGGTGGTCTTACCGCCTGCATAATTTGATTCACTACCCCAGATAGCTGCTCGAGCTGCGTCTGCTGAGCTGAAAGGCGTTGATGCAGCTGCTCCTCTTCGCTTGGGAGGGGGACGGCTAAGGCGTCCATAAGTCGGCGTGGTCATCACATCTGTGGCCGAGGTGGCACAGACGTGACAAATGTCTTGGAGATGTCCAGCTTAACGTAATGTAATATCAAATGAACCACTAAATATCGGGTCTCTGCCAGGAGAATTTTCACCTTTTAATTAACAATAAAAAAGACACCTTATTGTTGACCAATGTTATCAAACAATATACTGGTGGGGCACTTAGAAAGCTGGTCAAAAAAAAGGTAATACTATAAGAAAAACATTCTAGTACTCACAGTACTGTTCAACAAAAAACAAGGGCATATAGCAAATTCTAGCAGTTCACCTTTTCATGACTCTCTTGCCTCCTTCTTCCTTCACTCTCACGTTTTCTCTCTCCATAACAACAAAATGACATGCCCACACACAGACATGCAGTTATTTCTCTCATAATGTAAATGATGGATGTACGAATATCCGTTATGGTTAAACATACTTGCTCTGATTATTAAAAGTATTCATGCATCTTTTATAAAGCACACTGTATCCTGCAGAAAAAATAATCTGCCAGTTAATAGTGGGCATAAAAAAGTGTCCTAAGGTATGAGTTTTGTAATTACTTTACTATGGTAAACCACAAATAAGCACAGAATGTCACTTCTTGTGCATACCCGTCCATGAATGAGGCGCAGGCGCAGATTTCCATCTTTCACTAATGTTTACTGAAACACAAAACTGAAAACAAAACAGGCACGATGGCCAATACTGTTTCCTAAACTCGAACACAAAAGACAGGTACACACCTTGGGTAGCGTGAGGGAGAACTGACAAAGAACACAGTGCACAGGGGCAACTTAAATACAAGACACTACACAGAACTGAACCAATGACTAAACACAAAAACCTAAACACAAAATACCTCCAGCTGTTGATGGGACCAGTTCATCAATAGAAGGGCCATCCTTCTTTCAAAATAAAAGTTCACCCCTAGCGGCCTCTAGCGGCCACTGACCAGAGACGTGACACAGAACTTGTCTGAGACCACAATGTAAGTTTGGACCCCACAGTTTTAATGTATTGTTAGTGATGGCAGACACAGCCACTAGTGAGAGCTGTCCTGCAGGAGAGATACACAAAAACAAGTGAGAAAAAAGACCTGGAGAGAAGCAGAAAGGTGATAATAAAGAAGAATTTGTGGTACTCCCTTGAATTAGCATGAATGAAACAGCTTATACTCAGTCTAGGTGTAGTATAGCAAATTTGGTTTGGAATAGTTTCTGCTTTTAAAAACACACTGCAGAATAAAACCCGCAAATAAACATGTAGATAATTACTCCAATAATTCTGACAATTATGTAGAATTACCATCTTTTTTAAAAGTTTCAGTGGAAGTAGCTTACCACTAACCTCTCTGCAAGGAAGTCAAAAAGACATGTGTACATAATTTTTAACTTTATACTAAACAGCAGAAGTGAGGTCACAAATATCATTGTTAATATAAGATAATTTCACATAAATTTTTACTGTGGTTGATATTTTGGTGTTTAAAAGATACGATGTTTTCTAAGCACGAGCCAGATCATTGGAATATCCTGAGTTTAATTCCAAGTCATGCCACAGTCATTCTTGGCTGGGAGTCTAAGGGAGCACAACTGGTTTTGCTCTCATGGGTAGGCTTGTGGGTAAGCTGTCCCATTATGTTGCATTAGCTGTGGCTCAAAAAGATGTGGTGGCTGGCTTGATGTGACTCAGAGGAAGCACAAGCTAGCCTTCAACCTTCCTAGTGTTGGTGCTATCGTTTCACTGGGGAGGTCCTATATAGCGGGCGTAATTGAATACGACTATATTGAGGAGAAAATCCGGAGAAATTCCCCCAAAAAAGATAACGTTCAATAGACAGTCTATCAAAATAATAACTGTGATTAATTTTATTTTATTTCATGTTATTTTCTACACCATTATTTATTCAGCATTATAAATGTTGTATAACATTATTATACATACATTATTTTGTATAACATTTAAAAACATTACCAAATCCAAAATAAAACTGGACTACATGTACGTTTATACCACTCTACAACCTCGCTGTGAGGATTTCTGTTGTGGACATTATAAATTTCCCACTTGTGGGACTAATAAAGTTTTTCTTTTATCTTCTACCTCAATTTATACATCAGTGTTTTGTTTTTGTTTCTTTAAAAACAAAACACTGATGCATAAAGTGATAACTCGCTTATACATCCAACCTCCAACCTCCATCATAACAGTGATGTATTTTTTCAGCCATTGCACATGGTTTGATCTTAATTAGTTTAGTCCTCCTTTATTTCAGTATTTCTCACCCCTCTTTCTGTCACTCTGAAACCAAAAGTTCCAACACTTCTCAGCTGGCCTAGAATGGACACTCTGCTAGTCTTTCCTGCATCTTTCAGAGGGTTGAACGAAGAGGATCAACTAAACCACATCTATTCTTACACACACACAAACACAAAGTGAAACTAAACTTTGAGTACACAGTGCTTCAGCTACAAAATGCTATATCAGAAGAGAGTTTGTATGCATCATTTTGTACTGACTGCATTTTAAGAGACATTTTCTAAACTGGTACACTTTTTCATGATTTAGTAATCATGGCCAAATTTCATGTTTGCTAAACATTACAGCCATAGCTGTAACCATCCTCAATATTATGGGATGGAGGATATCTGGCGGTGGAGATTTTGAAAGAGGCTCCATAATAATAGGCGGACCTGAATGATGAGAGGAAGATGGCTGTGGTCCCTTCTTCTTGTAGTCAAACACAGAGCAACTTCCTGCTCTTAAATTTATACCATGACCATTAAGTGTTTCGTGACATTTGACGTGTTGTTGATCTTTTTTGCACATATGCAGCTACATCTATGTAACATTATATTAGAAAGCCAATCACCGGCATTATTACATCTTGGTAAAACCATGCTAGAAATTAGGTATTTGGTAATATCTATGCAATTCTGGCAGTGCCATGAAAGTATCGAAGTCCAGTACCCAGCCCTACATCAGTGACATGGAAGTAAGCTCAAAATGTAAATGTTTTAAGATCTTTGTTCATGTATTTTCATTATAGCTGATTCACTGAACCCATGGTCAAGGAACTTTCTTAGACCATCAGCCACACTGACAATAAAGGGGCAAATGAGTGACAAAGAGGCAAACAAGCTTTCATTCTGACATTTCCTTTTCTGTAAACACTGGTTATATATCTTACTTCAATCTTAGAAACTGTAGCAATCTTTGACAATGCATGTAACTGTGGGGGAGTCCTACTTAAAAAATGCAGACTCCCTAAGCTCCATCTTCCATCCCTAATCTATGTGCCCTCTCTGTCTATTAAGATAAACAAACATATGAATATAATCTTGTTATTTTTCAGCGACAGTTATTACTACACTACTACAAAATTTAAGTCCTCAACAGTTCGCCAGTCTACAGTGCTTCACTTAACAATGCAACAGCCTAACTGCACCTGTGTGCATCTCAGTCTAACTTAATGGATTTGCTGTGAGAAGTGAGTCTTTCCCAGCATGTGAGAGAAGTACCAGCACGATGCTACAGCCACAGAAAAGTGTATGCAATTATTGGTAGTCACATTCCTTTTGTTAGTCATAAAGTGTGCAGATAAGCTCAGGCTGCCATACTGTAGTTAATGAAAGGAAAGAGAGCTGGGATAGGTGCTATGTTAACCCAGCTTGGGCCTAAGAGAGTAAGGAGAGAGATGAGTCGCCCAACTCCACTAACTAAATGCCTGCTCTAGTGTTGTCAAAAGACCCGGTACTTCGGTACCAAGTCGGTACTAAAAAATTTAAATGTTACGGTACTAGGT